>OZ010792.1:90921314-91171314 GCA_963932465.1 Maratus speciosus
AGAATACATAAAAAGCGAATTATGAATCTCTAAATCTTTTCTTTCGTCTGAGAGCTTATTATTTTTTAACACTATTTAATATATTTTTGGTTTAGCACGGTGATTCTCAAAAGGTGTGCCGCGACACACTAGTGCACCGTGAGAGGACCTTATGTATGCCGCTAATACTTTTAGTAAGTTATATCAATATATCTTCTTTTCATCTGTATGTTTTGTACATCAAGCAGAGCTGCCACAAGCAACTATTTTTCTGTTCTATTCGCATCACTATTAAAAAAAAAAAAACAGATATATTTCTCTTGCTAATGTTCTCGAAGACTATGTCAATAATTTTTGTTTTTAGAAAGTGGTGTGAGGTAGAATTAAAAAATAGTCGCCTGTGGCAACCCTGATCCTGCTATCATATCAGACTTAAAGATCCTTACATGACCCCCCCTCCCCTCACACACTTTACTGCTTAAGCAATATTTCATTCTTCAATTTCCATCTATGGAATAGCTCTAAGAATACATAAAAAGCTAATTATAAATCTGTAAACCTTTTCTTTTATCTGATAGCTTATTTTTTAACACTGTTTTTCATATATTTATGGTTTAGCAAGGTGATTCTCTTCTACTGGTGCGCGCCGAAACACTCTGGTGCACCGCGAGAGGATCTTAAGTGCGCAGCAAATATTTACAGTAAAGTTACATCAAGATATCTTCTGTTTCATCTATGTTTTGTACATCATGGCATGATATCAGACAGAAAGAACATACATGACCACCATGCTTTACGAGGGTGGTTCAATAATTATTCTCCCAGCGTATAATAAAAAATTTGAACTGCTATGGTTGTTGTGGAATATCGAAGCCTAATGTCTTAGATGTCTATATGCTCAATTTCAGAACCGTAGCTGCTATATTCACATAGTTTTGGAGGGAGGAGTGAAAGGGGGGAGTGAGTGGGGGTGAAAGTCTGATTTTTAGCTTATGGGGCTAGATTTGTGACAATGGATGTGACGTAACTACTGTCGTTTGGACTTGGGATCATAGTGATGTAGCCACATCTCATCTACTGTTCAAAATGTAGCCTCATAAGCTCCGAACCAGCATTTCATCCCCACCCCCTTCTTAAAAACTCCCCCAAAAATAGGTCCTCAAAACTTCACCCCTCCTTCCAAAACTATGTTAAAATAGCAGCTTACGGTTCTGAAATTGAGGATATAGGCATTTAAGAGATTAGGCTTCGATATCATCAACCATCGCAGAACAAATATTTTATATACATTAGGCACAATAATTATTAAACCACCACGTACTGTTTAAGCAATATTTATAGTGCTTCCTTCTTGCTTCATGGTTCATTTTCCATCCAGGGGCAGCTCTAATGAATACATAAAAAGCCTTATAAATCTCTAAATATTTTCTTTCATCTGATACCTTATTATTATTATTATTATTTTTTTTTAACTGTTTTAGTTATTTTTGAATTAGCACGGCGGTTCTCAAAAGGTGTGCGGCGACGCACTGGTGCACCATTAGTGGCTACAAATATTTTCAGTAAAGTTATATAAAGTTTTTATGAACTAACAAAAGTATACTTTAAAATGCCAACATTCTAATTTCTACAATTTTCTATGTAATGAGATGTCATGCTATATAATTTCATTGCCTTCCAAATTTGTTTCAGCTTTTAAATATTCTTAATAAGAAATGTCAGATAACTGCAATGAAAAGGCCCCACTGGAAATATTTAAAAACTAAATTCAATACTATAAAGACATCGATCAACAAGTTCCTGCGTTTAAAATATCGACTTTGAGATTAACAAAAAATCGAGAGAGAGGGGGGGGGGGGTATAACATTTACCAGGAATGAGGTTTCCTGCAGCGAATAATGAATGATCAATGCAAAAATAAATATCTCATAGATCAGGGACGGCGAGCATGGGCCGCAATTTCCATGCCCGGGCCCGGCCCGACTCGTAGAAAAAAAATTCGGCCCGGCCCGGAAAAAAAGTTAAAATCTCGGCCCGAGTGAATTTCTAGAAAACATGGATTTTTACGTCGATTTGGTTAAAAAATTGTCTCGTAAGAGGAGTTCTGACCAAAAATATTTATCTTAACTCTTTTTTCATGTTCATAATCTTCATTTTTATAGAAGTGCCGCAAGCTGCGATATTTATTTTTTTAAGAAATCGCTATTTCTTGTATATAAATGTTTCAGTTATCATTAATATTGTTAATCCATATTCCATGTATTGAAGTGTTAAAAATCTGAAAAATGCTATACAGTAAAATCTTCAAAGACTCAATTACATAGAAAAAAAAATACGTTATAGACAAATTCCCTTCTTAGCAAGTATAAATGTATTATATATTCTTTTCTTACATGTTAGTATATTAATTTTGCATGGATCAACTCGTTTTTCAGTTTAAAACAGGATTCCGTCATAGGCATGTTCTTTTTCACACATTTTAATATATTTTAATTTAGTTATATTTTAATAAGGGTAGAAATTTACTATTCTTTAAAAAGACTAAATGTTAATGTTTAATTGTAGAATAACGGCGATTTAAAAATGTATACATTTTTTGCAAAAATCTTTGGGCCATTCTTAATTTTACTGACCTTTGAACGGATTGGCCACGCCGAGACAATGATTTTTATATGGGCTGGCTAAAAACTAGAACTGAAAATTTTGGGCCGTGAAGACTAGGAAAGAAACCAGTTCCGGCTCTGTGCAGAAAAAATAAGTTAGGCCCGGCCCCGTCCGATTCTTAAGAAAAAAGTAAGGCCCGAACCCGGTCCGGCCCGTAAAGAATAGTCACTAGGCCCGGCCCGGCCCGAGTGCCGCGAATGAAAATAGGCCCGAGCCTGACCCGTGCAGATCTCTACGGCGAACCTTTTCACGTCCACGTGCCAAAATTTTCCAAAAGTAAATTTTACGTGATAATGACGTGCCACCAATAAATAATTTTAACAGATCAAATAATAATGAATCAAAATTACTTAAAATTTTGTTTTTAGCATTTAAAAAATATGGGTAACATTTTTGTACCTTGGAACAAAAAGGGCCAATGTCCAAAATTGAGAAATTTGTGTTAAATGCATGAATGAATTCAGGATGCGATATAAAGTAATTGTTAAGGCTCAACTGCTCTGCTCAACGAGCGCAAAATGTTTTGACACATTTACAAATTCATTTTTTAACGGAAAAATATAAAATTGGAAAGCCTGACCCTGGAAGCGATTTGGAATCGAACTTTTCTTCCATTTTTGGATCTATCCATTACCTATTGAGTTATAAGCGATTTGGATCACGTGACGCGACATTTTTCTCCCCTTATTGACTGGATTTTCTTCTTCCGTTCGGAAGTTCGGTTCAAAAGGCCAACTTTGACAGTGTTTTCCGAAAGATATATTGCGTTTACAAGTAAACGGAAAAAACAGCTCGATGACATTATTTCTGAATAACAACACCTTCTAGTTTCGTGCGTTTCCGAACAAAAATGTATTAAAACTTATGTCAGAAAGTTGACCCTTTGGATTTGAGAACAGCCTTAAAAGGGCCTAAGTCCTCCCAATATTAGATCATTGAAAACAAAATATTTTGTCGAGGGCAATGTTTCTTATTGTTAATGTAATGTGTCAAACTTAAATTAGGTTCCCTGCCATTTGAGAAAAATGGACATTGGCTCTTTTTGTTCCAAGGTACAGATTTGATGTTATTCTTTAGGAATGTATTTTTAAAATATTATTTTAGTTGTCTCATTAATAGATGCCAAATAATTTATATCAGTTTCGTACTTAGTTATTTTTAAGAGATTGCAAGTTGAGTTGGACTCCTTTGACAAGACGTTTTACTTGAATTGTTTACATTATTTATTTCAGAAAAGAATGTATCGCAGGAAAAATTGTCAAAATAGCAACCACCAAAATCTACAGCTTTCAGTGCCTGGAATTGAATTCCAAGTTTTTGTAATTTTACCAATTACATTTTTGCTTATAATGCCTTTTAATATCTTTCTTTTGCGATAATATCTGTTATTCTTAAAATTTTGTGAGCCAATATTTAGCTAGATTGGGATACATTATATTTCAGTTTCTTCAATCTGTATGACAAACCAATTGAACTAATCGAATTCAAATAAACAGAAATAACATCTAAGATTAATTAATGCATTTGCCGTGTCAAAAATAATCTGCAGCGTGCCACTTATGGCACGCGTGCCATAGGTTCGCCGCCCCTTTCCTAGATCCTTGAAGACGATTATACTATTTATGCTTATATCAAAAAACCCTATCTTGTGAAGAAGCTATTAAAAAAAATATTTTTATTACAAATTATGACAAACGTTTATCTATTAAAAAAGACATATTCATTTCGATAGGTTTTTAATCATTAAGAGGCTACTTCAGTCAAACGAAAGGACCCGTTCGCTCCTATGGAAGAAATTTATAAAGATATCTCGGTCGCATTTCAATATTTTTAAATGATTTCTTTTGCACTGAATAGTTGAGATCGATCTGTACAAAGGCCGTTGTTTACTTTTTCGATTTTGTTTAGAGGTATTTCTTATGAGGGCACTTTCTTTTTCGGAACCGGTTTCGAAAGTAAAAGCATCCTCATAAAAAATATCTGCAATCGAAATCAAAAAAGTAAAAAACGGCCTGCATTCAGATCGATCTCAACTATTCAATGCAAAAGAAATCATTTAAAAATATTGAAATGCGACCGAGATATCTTTATAAATTTCTTCCATAGGATTAGCATTAGCAAATGCGTCTTTTCATTTGACTGAAGTAGCCTCTTAAAAGTTTAGTGTGGCGCGGAAGTTAAACCCTGATTTCGAGTATTCCATGGAATTAAAAAAGGTTGAGAAACGCTGTTTAGCATACAGGAATAGCGGTTAGCTGCTATCGCTATCAGCTATTCAACCCCGACAGTGTCGTAGAATTAAAAAAATCAAGGGAAAGGTAATTGAAGTAGTCAGTACAGACAGGTAAAACACCATTTTAAGCACCAACATTTTTTGTGAAAAAAATGAAATTAAAAGGTTGAAATTTTCAAATATTGAGTAAAACGATTTTAAAACAAAAATGTGACTTGAAAGGCTGGCGCTCAGGCCCCGGAACTGTAGATTTTGCACCTTAGAAATATAATCAAATTTTATAAAACATATTCATGTCAAGAGGTTTTTTTTTTGTTTTTGAAGAGATAAATTATCGAACATTTAAAACAGAAAATAATAATCTTTTGGACAACCCAATAGACTTAAACTAGTTGGATGTGGCAATCCCAAACTTTCTTCTATCTCATACATGTTAATATTTTCTGAAAAAAAGAGCATATCAGTGCCACCGGTTAGGTGATTTACGCCAAAATGTAATCAGCAACAACTTATGTTAAATTGTAGCTGAATCTGAAGTTTGATGAAAATCCGTGCATTAGTTTTTGAAATAGAACTATCGCGGAAAACGTAAAGAAATCTACATAGCTGCGCCACCTGTTGGTCAATTTACTCCAAAAATTAATCAGGACCAATTTATATCAGAGAGTAACTGAATCTGAAGTTTGATGAAAATTCATGCATTAGTCCTTGAGATACAGATCTTGCGGAAATCGTGATAAATGCAGCCTAGCAGCGCCACCTGTCATGCGATTTTCACTAAAAATTAAACAGCACTAATTTATATCAGGGACTAACTGAATCTGAAGTTTGATTAAAATTCGTGCTTTAGTTCTTCAGATAGAGCTATTGCGATAATCATGAATAATGCCTCATAGCAGCGCCACCTGTTGGGCGATTTGCACAAAAAAGAAACCAGCACCGAATTATATCATGGACTAACGGAATCTGAAGTTTTACAAAAATCCTTGCATTAGTTCTTGAGATATGGCTATTGCGGAAATCGTGAAAAATGCAGGATAGATGCGCCACCTGTTGGGCGATTTACACCAAAAAAGTAAACAACGCCAGATTATATTTCGTACTAATTGAATATAAAGTTTTATTAAATTCCGCTCATTAGTCCTTGAGATAGAGCGCCCACAAAATTTGTGTCGCACACAGAGAGACAGATATTTTGTAAAAACATGTTTTTCGGGTATTCTGACCCCTAAAACGTGTAAATCCGTCGAAAACTGGAATTTGAAAATTTTCAGGAATGCAATACTTTTTCTTGTAAAGATAGAAGAAAGTAAAAAAAAATATCTGATTTTGAATACACTGTAAAAAACCCTGTAATTTTTACAAAAAAAAAAAAAAAAAAACTGTTTTAAAGAAAAAGCAGTTTTTTCTCTAAAAAATATGGATTTTGTAATTTTTAGAGAAAAAAATCCCCATTTTTTTACTTGAAAAAAAAAAACTTTTCTGTAAAATAAAATTACAGATATTTTCTGTAAATTAAACGATTTTCCATTTGTGCCAAAATTGGCAAATTTTCCCTTTCAGTTTGAAAGATTTTACATTGTGGGAAGGACTTGAGGACCATAATGAAACCTTGCGTTTCCCGCACCCTTGCTAAATGGATTTTCTTTAAAAAATGCACCTTAAATTTCTTATTTGTGAAATATATAGAGGCGTTTTCTGTACGATCTACTATACAACTATGTCTTTTGTTGGTTTTTATTCTTAAAATTTGCACTTCACCCTAAGGACAGGAAAGGATAAAAATTGTAAATGGTTTCCTTCCGTTTCAGAGAATGTCCTTGACCATATTAAACATCTTTCTTCACCTTTTGATATTCAAGCACGTAACGGGTTAAGGATAACAAAAAAAAAAAAAAAAAAAAGAAAAAAGAAAAAAAAAAAAAGAAAAGAAAAGAAAAATTGAGATGATGGAATTCTGCTTGAAAGGTTTCTGTTTAATACAGAAAAATATCATCATGAATATTAAGAAATGTTATAGAGCTATAGTACTATGTTTTTTGCATGTTCTATGTTTTGGTTGTATACTATGTTTTTTGGTGATACAGGCCAAATCCGTTGGAGAAATAGTAATAAAATTTACAACAAAGCAATTTGCAAGAACCAGATCAATGTCTATTTATGAAGCTGTTTTGGGACTTTCATAGTCATATGCAGAATATTCCTTTTACGTATTTTTTACTTTTTTCTGTCTTTACAAGAAGAAAATATTGGTTTCGTGAAAATTTTCAACTTTCGGTTTTCGACGGATTTATACGTTTTAGAAGGTTCTGAACATGATTTGGTTGTTTTTAGAAAAGCTTCGTTCTTGAGTCTGTGTCTCTCTGTCCGTCTGTATGTGACGCAAATTTTATAGACATTCTATCTCCAGAACTAATGCACGGAACTTAATCAAACTTAAGATTCACTGAGACCTTGACATAAATTGATATTTATTAGATTTTCGTGTAAATTGCTCAACAGGTGGCGCTGCTAAATTGCATTTACAAGATTTTTGCGATATCTATATCTCAAGAACTAATGGATGAAATTTCACCAAACTTCCTATTCTGTTTGACTTTAATATAAATAGACGCTGATTAGGTTTGGGCGTGCATCGTCCAACAGGTGTCGCTGCTATGCTCTGTTTTTCACGATTTCCACAATAGTTATATTTTAAGAATGAATTGATTGCTATTTAATTTTGGTTGCAAATAATTTCATTACATAAAAGAATGCTTGTGATAACTACAACTTACTCGTTTATACATATTTGCCAATTTTTAAAAATATTAAAATTAATATGTACTCACATATATCCAGGTCTCGATGCGGTCACTTTCTTAGCTACCACTGATTTTATAAAATTATTTTTATGGCGCATTAGTACAAGAATTGCAATAAAAAACTGTATGTTTCTATGATATTTACTACTGCTGAACAGTGCTGAACAGTGAAGCAGCGTTGAGGGTTTACCTAGTTGGCAAGCAACTTAACACCCAGTCTGATGATTGTGATGTCTTATAGTTTAATTATGAGCCATTGGGAAAGGAAAAGGTGTAGTTGTTTAAAGCTACTAAATGATTAAGGATAAGTTAAAGATAGTTGCTAGCATGTGAGCTTTTGTAAGAAATAGAAAAATAAGATAAAGTTAAGTTTAAGTACTTGAAAAGAAATTTTAAATTATAATTTAATATAAGTATAGCTGTAGTTAAAAAACTACTATAAGGAGAGTAAAAAAGTAAAAATTAAAATTAAAAGTTAGCACTATTTCAAGTTAACATTCACCAAGCATGGGCAGGAAAAGCGGAAAAGAAAGACAGTAGGGGAGACCGGGGCTAGTAGGCGCAGTTTTTAGTTATTAATTTTTATTAAGTTTTTGTTTAAGTTTTTTATGAAACTTTAACTGTACTTTTAAAGAATAGGCATTGGGCTATAAATACCTGGAGTTTTGAGTTTGTAGCTTTTGTAGTTTATGTTTAGCGGAAGCCTAAAGTAAAAGGAAAATTGCGCGCCAACCTACCCCGTCACGGGGCACGTTGCCTATACCTGTGGGGTAAGTTGGCACACGCTTTATAAAAATTTAAATGAAACTCAAATAAGACACGCAGTTAAGAGAAATCAATTTCATTATTACCAGTAAGTTTAAACAAAGGCGTTATCGCCGTACAATGTAAATTCTAAATTATACAGACATAAAAATAAAGAACAAAACATTGACATTGAGTAACTTCTATCCTACTCGATATCATTATCAGAGTTACAGTTGCCACAAATAAAAAATCGAGTGTCTCCGTTTGATCAAGCATCGTGTGCCCAAAATATTTCATTGAAACCACTTTTCTCGGTGTTTGCTGTATTTCAAGCTACCAGCACACAACAGACACCGAGGCAACTTGCTCCGTGTTCAATGCGCCTACTAGCCCCATAATAAATTTCTTCACAAAAGGCACACGTAACCATCTAAGCATAAATAATCCAAGTAAATCACATATGAGGTAGGTACAGTTCATCATACACTAAGAAAAACTGCACAAGTTTAATCGCAATTATTAAGATAAGTATTAGAAATTAGAAAAAGAATGAAGCAACAAAAAATTACTTATGAGTGCAAAAAACAGAAAAATCGTAATAAATCTCCACTGCACGTAGGTAACGCTGCAAAACTACAATGAGGATTGTAAAAAGCAAGAAGAAAGATACTCTGTGACTGGTTGCACAATCTATCCACAAACAGGCGATTTATGAGGACTGCGCCTACATACCCCTGTAGCCAACTAGCCCCGGTCTCCCCTAAGTCTTTCAACATAAAAAAAAAGGCACTAATCAGGGCAATATATATATATATATATTTCTATATATTTGTAATATATAGAAGTTTTTTTTATATAATTAAGAAAAATTTAAGGATGAGAATAAAAAGAAAAGTAGACAAGAGCAATCTGACGCGGTGAACACAAAGCTCACAGGGATATTTACTATCGTTACAAGATAAATCTAAACAGAAAATCTCCGTAAAAAAATAGTGGTGGTATAAGTTTTTTTTTTTTTTTCTTTTTCTTTAGTGTCGATAAAAAGAGACCGCTCCGAGGCCTGCATATGTATACTCTGTGCTCCTTCTTATCGTTAATCAAATTCCAAACGGGTAGTTTTAGTGGTATAATTAGTTCCAATTGCAAAAATGTTACAAATTTGCTTTTCGTCATATGGAAATTCATTTAGTTAAAATAGTTATTAAAAAAAATTAAAATATTTAAATTTTTATTCGACCCCTAAGTTATATTCAGAAAAAAATTCTCCGCGCGCTAACAGTAAAATTTTGTACGACCAAATCTGTGTACGTTCAGCCCACTTTTGTACAGCTTAAACTTACTGAACGATACTTTGAATTTATGGATTTTCAGCGTTTTATATCTTCTGGGATTTTATCAATATTGAGAAACAAATTTTGAATATTTATTGATATTGTGCTAAAACCATTAAATATTGGTATAAAAAATATTTGATAATGAAGGTAACAATATTCACGAGAAAAGTCATAAAAAAATATCGCCGAGCATGACACGAAAGATATTTTCAATAATCATGCGGATTCTAATGGAGATGAAAAATAAATGTTTCTACTAATAAATTTTTTATCACCTCATTATATCTCATTATTAATTATTAGTTAAAAAAACAGTTTAATCCAAAATACGCATGCGTCCTGTTTCTTTTACGAAGTGTAATACAAAACAAAACGTAATGAAATACTTAAAATATTCTTCGAATTATTTCTAATTCACAGACTCTTTTCTTTAACATTCTTCGGTTCCCTTTTAGGGTTCCGCACTTGAAAAGTAAAAACGGAACCATCATTACAAGATCACTCCTGTGTCTGTCAGCCAATTTACTTGTAAACTATGGGAAAGTTCAAATTGGCTGAAGTAATAAGGGCTATATTGACACACACACACACACACACACACACACACACGCACACCCACATATATATATATATATTAACCATTTACGAATATATTTAGGAAAAATGTAGAGGGTCTAATTAAGTTATTTGTACAAAAAAAAAAAAAAAAAAAAAAAAAAAAAAACTTTTGTATGTATATTGTCTGGGGTATTGTGTGAAAGCTTTCGTAACGTCGAACTCAAAAATACACCATACATTAAATATCATTTCTTTAAATAAAATAATTTCTTTTAATTTTAGTTATTGTATTTTCAGAGATATCGTCGAAAATATAATGCAAAAATATGTCCCCCTTCCCCTCTATTTCCAAATTTGCTGAAACTAAAATTATGAAAAAATTAGGGGTAGTAGAAGTAAATTTAAACCTCGCAGGAAAACTATATAGTGATTTACCCTAGATCACATAGTTTTTAAGAAAATCGCAAATTTCGATTTGCGGGCGCTCAGCAAAGGAATTGTCGAGCGCTGGAGGTACCTATCGTGTCAGAAGTATAAAAGGATTGTTGATAATGATTTTCGAAAAAAATTGTCGGTAATTAGCCGAGATATTAACCCTTAAAGACACAGGCGGCTTACACTGTAAAAAAACCACTGTAGATTTGCCAGAACAAACTCGATCACAGTGAATGTGCTGCATCTTTCTTTGGTTTCCTGACTATATTAACATGGAAAATACAGTAGTTGCGTAAAATTAACAGCACAATATGCTGGCAATTTGGACGCGTTTTTTTACAGCACAAACTGCTGGCGTCCAAATTGAAAGCACATTGTGCTGTTAATTTTACGCAACTACTGTATTTTCCATGTTAATATAGTCAGGAAACCAAAGAAAGATGCAGCACATTCACTGTGATCGAGTTTGTGCGCGAGATGAACAGTACTTTGTACTGTAAAAATGTCGTTTTTTTTTACAGTGTACCCTATGCGCCATCGGCTTTTAAAGCCTAGATAACAACTTTTAATCAATTATTCGTGTATCTTTTAATCTTGTAATTGTGCTTCTTTTTAATCATATATTTGCGTATCTGCACAACTTTTAATTTTATATCTGTGTGTGTAATGCAAAGCCCTGTTATTAATTCATATATTTATTGTACGGAATCCTCTATATGCGCGAGCAATACTTGCGCTTGACTGGTTATTCTATAATTTATTTCTCGCTAATTAATCATTAAAAATTTACATTTCTGTCTTTACAAACTTGTATTTCTGTAGTTTTAGGCAAGCGGAATTTAAATATGTAATATAATTAATATAATTATGGTGTTGCTATTGAGCCTTTAAAAGTTAGGTTCTCAAGTTCTCAGCTTAACAAACTCGAAACTTTCCGACACATTTTCTGACTCATTTTTAAGCGTAAAGGCACGAAATTGGCATAGGCCTGACTATTGAAGCGCTTTGGAATCGAAATGAGTTTTCCATTTTTTGATAAATAAATTACTTATCCAGTTATAAAGATTTTGGTCACGTGACGAGAGGCCTTTTTCCTTTTTCTGGCTGGTTTTTCTCCTTCCTTCAGGAAATTCGGTTCAAAACGCCAGTTTTGACAGTATTTTCTGAAAGATATTTTGCTTTTACCAAAAAAAAAAGGAAATCGTCTTTCGACTACATACTTTCTGAATAACAACACTTGCCAATTTTATGGGTTTCCGGACAAAAGTGAATAAAATAAATGTATCAGAAACTAGGCCTTTTGGATTTCAGAACAGCCTTAATATGTATATCACCCCTTATGACGAAAAAATAACATGCAATTATAAGAAAACTTTAATTTAACAAGTGGCTAAGCGCGATCTAAGATCGCACAGACGGTTTCGTTTAATATTTCTTTCAAAACACTTTATCCTTTTGCAAAATCTGTTAGTTCCACATTTCGCAACCAAGGGGCACACTCTATTCTAAACAAACCTCTATCCGAATGAAACTCTGTTTTACAACCAATCCGTAGATATTTTAGCCGAGGGGATTGGGCCAATAGCACCCAGGGAGTAAAAAGCGGAACTAAAATATGTAAGGATATGGTGCATAATATGAAAGAGTAGTCATAAGACTGTGCAATGATGTATCACGTGAGGGCTGTCGGCAAAATTTAGAAAAGTGCCCCCCCCCCCGGGTGAAAAGAGGGGAAAGGTTCAAGTCTCCAACTTAATTAGGGGCTGATTTAGAAAAATTGCTTAAAATGCACAAATTACCGGAGAGACCGGGGGCGTAAATATAAGACTTTTTGAAATTTTTATGATTTGTCGTGTGATCGCAAGTGTTCAGCTATAAGTATGCAAAATTCCAAGTCTCCAACTTAATTAGGGACTCAGTTAGAAAAAAATTCTTAAAATACACAAGTTACAGCCCAGAGAGGTAAATATAAGACTTTTTCGAAATTTTATGATTTTTTGTTTGATGTGACAGACAGACAGACAGAGGAGTGAGACGAATAGGGTTTCGCCAGATGAACGAAACCCTAAAAAATGACATAACATATCAGTTTCTTGAAATCCTTAAATTCACCTTACTATAACAAGTTTATAATTTTTGTAGACGCAAAAAATGCTATTTACACTACTCAAAGGAGTTTTTTATTCACAATAAGATACATTTAAAACTTAGTACTTTCAAGCATATTTATGCTCTTCACCAGGATTAAAAACGAAAAAACCCAGAGATTGAGTCCTTTTTTCTTTCTAAGTTTGTATCAATCCTTCTGGTATAAAGGACTCAACCTCTGGCTTTTATCGTTTTTAACCCTGATGATGAGCATAAATATGCTTGAAGTATACTAGGTTTTAAATGTATCACATTGTGAATAAAAAGCCCCTTTGAGTAATTTAAATAGTGATTTTGTGTTTAGAAACTTTTTTTTTAAATAAAGAACTTTGTACGAATTAAAGCAGTGCTTTCTTATTTTATTCTTGCATTTTTTAGAACTGAAGTTATAGCCATGTGTTGCCAGATTGAGGAACATTTATTCAGAATTATCTACCATTTTTTTTTCGACTTATAATCTTCGCTTAATTTAATCGCGGAATTTCAGCCATTAAATAAAGGGAAGATTACTATTCTGAAAATTTGATAGATATTTTGAATTTAAAAATCCCCCAATCTGGCTATATTGTTACAACCATCGTGTACATGGCGTGCTCTGTAAAAATATATGAGAAATGACAGATATAAGTGAGATGACGGGTATAAGCTGAAACAAATATATTGATAATTCATGCAGCTGTATCGGTAAAATAATTCAACCTTTGTCCCTGACCCTTCTGTTCACAGTCACTATCCGAATCTGAAGACAAACTCCAAAAACCAGCTAAAAACAGAAAACACAATCGTGGATGTGTAAATCTTATTGTTCAAATGTTGTTCTTCTCCTCTATTTGGGGCAACTAAAAAATATTAATACTATATTTATTACTAAAGATATTGATGCTTATTATTATTTTTATTTGTACATCATTTTTTAAAATATTGGTTAAGAACGAGCAAAAGGGAGTAAAAGACAGATATATGCATTAATTCTGTTAGAAAATTTAAAAAATATATAATACACAAACCACTATTATTATATAAAAAAACTAAATAATAAATACAAACTAAAGAGTGGTAAATTATTCAGCAAATTATACTTATGCTAGAGCAAGAGAGGTAACAAAAGTAAAATGACTAACTCAACCATTATCACGGACTTTGACCCTGTTATCATCTCATCCTCCAACATGGAATGGAAAGAAAAACCGAAATCAACCTAAAAACAACATAATCGCGGATGCAGTCCTATTGATTAACTTCTGTTGCATTAAGGACGACTAATTATGAAATATTAATAATGCGTTTTACTTTGTTTTGTTTTATTTAATTTTCTTAATTTTATACAATAGAAGTATAGGTTAATTATTATAAAAAAAACAACAAAAAAAAAAAAACTAGAGAACAGGAATTTTGCTTTTTCAGAATGTGTCTCCCCCGACATTTCAATTACTTCATTTTCTTCTGATGGACTGGTGGCGTCTATTATTATGAAACAGCCATTATAAATGAAATGTTAGGTGAAGATGAAAGAGCAGCCGTAAAAAGTTAGAACTCTGATTTTCTTGTCAGAATGGAGAAAAAATGGCCATAATTTTTTTTGAAAAAAAAAAAAAAATATGGTTTTAAATAAATGGTTAAATTTAAAAAAAAATTATAAACTAGCTTTTTACATCTGCTCTTTCATCTTCACCTAACACTTCATTTATAGTGGCTGTTTCATAATAATAGAAGTCATCAGTCCATCAGAAGAAAATAACTCAGTTAAAACGGAAACTCGGTTAAGCGGGACTCGGATAATTGGGACTCTACTGTAGCTCAGTTTTAAGACTTAAAACACGCGATTTTATTTATATAAAACGACGTAATCCGAATCCGCTGAAGAATTCCTCATTTACGATTCAATCATAAACATCTACAATAAAGTATGGGTAGGACGTCACTATCTCAGAATAATACACAAATGCAACAAAAAGAAATCAATTCATTTATATTTTTTCAAAATGACATGTATTTTAATTACTTTTAATTACTTTTTTTCAGTTTTTATGAGAAAGTGGCAACAAAAAGATATAATTGCTATTTTTCAACTATTTTTCCTTTTCTTTCTACAGAAATTGAGTACTTCCGTTGCCAATATTAAGCAAATGTCGCTAAAAACTACAAAAAAATTAATATTACAAAAATAAATGGAGATACAATTTTCAAACAAAATGCATTTAAAAGATCTTTTTTTTTTCCAATATGACGGTATAAAAATTGAAAATGTGCGATGCTTAGAAGTTTAAAAAATTGCTATAGAGTATTTAATCGTACTGCTTTGTTTTACAGCTAACTTCTGTAAGGTAACGTTATTTTTTGACACAAAATAAGCTGGGAGAAAGAAATAGCATACCGTACCGGGGGCTAAAAACAGAGGTAGATGCATTTATTCAGTTGGAAAATTAATTTAAAAAAAGGGTTAAATATTTCGAAACACCACTTTAACTATAATAATAAAAAAATACATCAAATATTAATGAACCGAAACAAGTAGACTTAAGGTCCGAATAGATGTTTCATTCAATTGTTTTCCACTATCGGCGTCTTTTTTTTTTCTTTCTTTCTTTTTTTTTTTTTTTTTTTTTTTTTTTTTGTGGTCTCGCGGTGCTTTTCATCTTTAATAACTTTAGAATGGAACAGACGAACATTCTGAAGGAGGAAATCTTTTCTTTCAAGTCGATTTAATCGTCTTATCTTCTTTCCATTGTTGAATTTTCCCCATCCTTTTGTGAATAACCACAAAACGGCTGTAGTAGAATAGGTGTTAATAAGTTTTCCTGGACAAGGTAAAACAAGCATCTAAACGCAGTCTTATGGTCCAAATAGACGTGTCATTTTAGTCATATAGGTTATCGGTGTCTTTTTTGTGGTCACGCGGTGTTTTTCATCTTTAATGGCTTTAAAAGGAAACTGACGGACATCTTGGAAGAGGAAAACCTTTCATTCAAGTCGATCTCATCTTCTTATCTCCTGACCCGTTGTTGAATCTTCCCATCCTTTTGTGAATAACCACAAAACGCTTGGAGAAGAGACAACAGCAGTAAAATCTAAAACGAATGACTCAACCCTCAACCCTGACCTTGTCCTGTTCACGGTCATCATCCCTACATGAAAACAAAAATCGAAATCTATCTAAAAACATCATAATCGCGGATGCAGTCTTATTGATCAAATGTTGCTCTTCGCCTCTGCTGAGAACAATGGTGATGGACAGAGACAAGCTCAGCTTGAAAAGCCTCACTTCCATTGGTCGACGGGGAGGGAAGGAAGACTTTCCATTGGTTGGCATGGCGTCCCCCGCAGTCGATCAATACATGCAAATTTTAATAGAGTGACGGGAGGGGGCTGTCAAACGATTCTTTTGCGTGGGCGATTTTTCTTTTTGGAAATAAATGCAGCAAACAAACAAAGGAACAGCTCTAATGAGGACCAAGCTTGGAGATAATTAAGAATTTTTGCATTTATTCCCGACCAAACTTTGGAAAGAACAATAAAAACCACACCCTGGATAAAAGAAGCGGAAGGGGGAGGGGGGGAAGTAGATGCATGGAAGGAGAAGGAGGATAAAAAGGGGGAACAGAATTCCGAATGCCAAATTCAGGAACATCTAATTAAAGGGGTGGTCCTTCATTACTCAACTGCAAATTGTTAAGTAGGAAACTTTGTTTAAATTTTTAACTAAGTGAGAATATTTAATAGAATTTCAGATGGGATGTTCTTTGTTTTGCTTTAATGTTGTTTATTATTACAAGATTTATGCAAATTTGTATTATAACTTTTCCTTCAAAGATTCTTCATTTTACATTTCTTAGTAGATGCTTTATGATCTTCCACAGGCGACTATTTTTATATTCTATTCTCACCACTATTTTAAAAAAGTTAATTTTGTTGTATATTTCTCTTGCAAATGTTGTCAAAGTGTATCTGAAAGATTTCTGTTTTGAGAAAGTGGTGCCAGATAGAATTGAAATATAGTAGCCAGTGGCAGCCTTACTTACTTACTACCATCTTTGTCATCAACCATTTTTACAACGGAGCGTAATTTTTAACAGTACATTTTACGCAGTTTAAAATTGCCGTGTATTTTTAAATACCAGCATTCTATATCAGATTATGAAAGACATATGCCATAAAAACAACAACAACAACAAATAAAAATAAAATAAAGGTACAGTACACATTGGAAAACATAAAGCTTAAAGAAAACTTAAACTTGTCCGAAAAAAGGAAAAAAATGCTTTATTGGCAGATTTTATTTATTTACACATTATAGTTGTTAAGATTAATAAAATATATTTTTTAATTTTTAAATTACTACTACTCTCTTGCCGAATATTTCAAAGGGGATGATAGACCACAGTGGACCACTTTGAAAGCTTTTTTTCTTCTGAAATTTACAAATGAATCTAAAAGAAAAAAATTCTTGAATATATCTTAATTCCTTATACTAATTTTTTTAATTTTCTCAAAGCATAAGTATTAATAGTTTGCATGTTTTTCTAAAAATACTTTTTAACAACCATAATTTTTCCTACTTTAATATATTATCTCATACCATATAGGTGCCAACCTTCCGGGTTCTTTAAGTCAAATAAATACACTTTGGACCAGAATTATTTTTTAAATAATTGTAATGAAATTAGATACTACACAGAAACAAGTCCCATTATTAAGTAATTTTGTTAAGTACATTTTATGGTGCAGTATATATTTTTTTACTTAAAAAAACAATGGAAGTTTGGCAGCTATGGTATATACATCCTTATTACAAACTTTTTTTCAATCTTATACGCACTCTTACAAACTTCTTTCATACATGCATATACTGAACCACTTTCAATACGTAAAATGGAATGGCAAATCTTTTTTCAACAAATGACAATGGTAATAGTGATTAATGAAAAATCTTACATAATCCTGATTCAATTTAAAATTACAAAATCTATTAAGTTGATACAAAAATTGGTAGCATTTAATCTTTATTTGATATTTTAGCATACAGAAAATAACCAGATATAGATTTTCACCCACAATGTACAACAATGGTTTCTTTCAGTGATCGGGGTATTTTTTTATTGTAAATCGCAAAAGGTTTTCCTGAAAATTGAAATAGACAAGAAAAGGGAGAAAAGAACCTAAGGATAAAAAGAAAAGAAAAAGAGGAGCTAAAATAGAAAACAAAAAAGAGAAAGAGAGACGTGGGGGTGGGGGGGACATGCTTAATAACATAGAATAATACTTCCAATCATAACAAACAACAAACCCATTTGTTGCAAATTTTAAGCATAGCTATACAATGAGAATTTCAACATTTTGCATTTCTCCAATAAAGCATGGTAAAGACAATTTCACATTTTCGTCTCTTTTTCAATCTATCAGGTTCATTATGATTAATATCTTTTTCATTATTCAAATCTGCAACTTAGATAAGCCTTGGGCAATTCATTTGTGCATGGATTTTGAAGTGAGTAATTTTGTATATTATCTGAAATTTAAAAAAGAAGTGTATTGTAAAATTAAACACTATGATATCTGAAGTTACAGTATGGTCTGACTTTGTTTATGATTTTTCGAATTAAACCCTATGGGGGTTCCAAAATAGAATATTATTAATCTTTGAATACCAGAATTTTCTAAGAGAAAATTTCTTGGTAGCTTTCTACAATATTTGCAATATAAACAACCTTCAAGGGAGCTTTCTATAAAAATTTTCAAGAAATATCTAAAACAAAGAATTTTTTTTCACGGTCAACGTGATTTCCAACACCTTTTGTAAACAAATGCATTGGGCTTAATTAGACATACATCCTGATACATCGATTAAATATAATATAGATTCCATACATGTAGATTCCTGAACTTTTAAAACAACTGTTTAGTCTCGATCAATAGTAATGTTGACGAGGGATTTGTTATAAACGTCTATATTCTAGGATTTTATTTTGTTCTTTTAATAAGTTGCTTATACGTCTATTTTATTAAATATCTGATTTTTAAATGTCCTACTAATTTAAATGATAATTTTTATTTTGATAATAAACATCCACCAAGAAGTTTGAAATAAATTGAAGCAAACGTAAAAATTTTAACTTCACTATTTCAAAGCTTTATCAATTTCAGAATTTTTTCATTTCGAAAATGTTATGTTTCATGATAATCACTCACTTGTTATAATATAAAATATAAATATAATATAAAATAAAATATAAAATAAATATAATATAATATAAAATATAAAATAAATATAATATAAAATAAAATAAATGTATTAGATGCTTTCTACGACTAATCATTTGACCATCTTGACGGAAAGATTTCTTCTTGATAGTTCAAGATGGGGCAGAATTGACACAGGAGCACATTGGACAATCCCTTCAAAATGTAATTACTTTACACTGCTTAACTTTATACTCATAAATTACAGTACAATGATGAATATTTCCAGTATGAATCATATGGTCAAAGCAGAATTTCATTTTAGAGAAATTTTGTTGTTTTTAGCTATACAAAAAGTGAAATTTTGCTTCGTTGTAATTTTAGAGTTTTTGCTTCTTCTTCTAGGAGTATAGAAAGAAAATAAGTTTAAAGATAGGGCATCCATTTATTAATAATTCCAGCATAATTTACATTTTAATATTAAATAAAATATTTTAGATCATTTCCTTATTGCATGTCTGCATGGGGTATGTTGGATCACCTCAAAAAGAAGTACAGTGGACCGCTTTTTTATACCGATTTAATAGTGAAACTTTCAATAGAAAATTCTAAACAATTATAACAATGTTTCCTTTTTTTCATTTAAAACTGCAGTTAAAAAAATATTGATTTTGTTCTTTTTTATTAAATATTTTAAAGGAAAACCTTTCAATTATTTTTACGGCTACTATATCATACCAGACTGGGAGAATTTTATTTCGAGGATTATTTGCTTTATCTTGTCTTGTTTTTGTAAAGAACAAAACAATAGTGCCACTTAAGCCATAAATATCTAAAGTTTAATTGTATATTTCTTTAATGTGCTAAATCTGCGTAGTCATCAGAATATTGTAAGAAATTTTTTTTCTTAAAATTATTTTATTTGCCCATTGTTTAAAGCTTTCTAAATAATTCTCATTGAATGATAAATATTTAAGTAAAATCTTGATAAATATATTAATGCATATGACATAACGCACAAAATTTTTTCAATGTTTTTATGCAAGTGAATTGAATATACTATTCTGTTCTGTACAAAAAAATATGTCAAGAGTTTTAACAAAGTACTTTGCTCAATTAATATGTCTTAATATTGTAATTTGTCTTTCACTAAAGACGTTTTATTCTGAGCTATGTCTGGGATATAATGGGACACATTTTCAAGTTTTATTTATTAATTATTATTAAACTATTAAGATTTACTCTATGAGAAAATTGATAAATGAAGCTACAACTAAGATATATTCAGGAATTTTCCATGTAGATTCATCTATAAACTGAAAAAAAAAAAAAAAAAAAAAAAAAAAAATCAGAAGTGGTCCACCGTGCCCCATCTTTACCTTAAAGTCAAAATTATTTTTATGCAAAAACCTTGCGATCTTTGAACTCAGAAATTGATCACAAAAGTATTTTATACAAATACTTTTAAGATTTGTGTGAAATAGCTTTTATTATTATTAATTTTTTTTCCTTTAAAATCAGTTATAAATATTTTTTTAAACCAATATTTCCAAGTAGTAGTAATTTTTGCCTTATTTATCACAGAAATTCTGTGTTTAAATAAGAAGACAACCACTTTTTAAAAATAGTAATGGAAGTTTGCCCTTAATCAGGTTCTTAAAAGGCCTTTACCTTTTTAGCAAAGTAAAGCTATTTTAGAGCTTTTTTGTAAACAACATGTTTTTGATAATTGAAACAATTGTCTGGATTTAGTACAGAACACATTAATTTCGATAGTTATAATTTCATTGTATTAATTTTCTTTTTTTATTAGCATCATTGATTAGTTAGGTGGTTTGATCATAAACACACACAAATAAAAAAAGACTGATTTAAATTAATTTTTTGGGGACTAATTTTCTCCATGCACATGCACATTTACATTTTGATTAAAAGTTAACGTATGATTTCTTTTTCTATTATTAAAACTGAAATAAATCGATGAGTTTCATGCATTCACTTTTTTTTTTTTTTTTTTTATTGCGGTGTCACTGGATAACAACTCCCAAACATCAAGTAGTTTTTTTAAGTTTGACATTTTATTTTTCCCTTTGAATTCACTTTGATTTCATTTTTGTTCACTTCAATCACTTTATGCCATTTATAAACGACTCAAAGTTAAGTCTTTTATGAATGACATATAAACAACCTTATAACACTGAAACCAGAAACCAGCTTTTTTCAATTGTTTGAAATTTTTATCCGTTAAGTAGGCAGATTGTTCCCTAATAAAACCCAAACCCTTCATTACCACTCATCACACTTAAATGAGAGTGTTTCGTGCGTGTTTCTGCCAATTCCACTTATAATTTAATGTCTTATTAACTGCTTTGAAGACATCTGTTGACAACAAAGCCTTCAATAAAAGTGTTTATTGCTTACATGTGTATAATAGGAGTTATAACGTGGCTTGATGATGATAAATTGCAAAACTCTGAGATTAGGGCAGTGATCCACATCATCATTTTAAAATGCTGTGGTTAGAAAAGGGAAATATCTCATATTATTATTAGTCTGAACACAGAGTACAAAAAGTAGCTCTGCAAAAAAGAAGAAAAAAGTATTTTACAGGAAAAACTATCAGCCATGACGCCATTAAATATCGTTTATTTATTTTTTATTTATTTTATTTTTTAACGGAAATAATCTGTTTTTATTAAAAACTTACGAGAACAATCTGTTAACCCCTTGGGGACGATCGACACGTATACGTGCCGCATGAAGCTCTCAAAATCCTTGTTTTTCCTCACCAGTAAAATTTTACTGTAAAATTTGCCTTATTTAATCAGCGCATTTTCTCGATTCAAGAAGAGACAAATTTCTGTTTTTAAAAAACGGTGACAAATGATTAAAAATTTCGTAAAAGGCTCCCGTCCCGAAGGGGTTAAGGCTGTTCTCATATCCAAAAAAACAAATTTAGGACACATTTTAAAATTCATTTTCGATCTGAAACTCGTGAAATTGTCACGTGTAGTTACTCAGAAAATATGTAATCGAAAGGCGTTTTCCATTTTTTGGTAAACACGAAAAGTCTTTCAGAAAATACTGTCAAAGTGGGCGTTTTTAACCAAATTTCTGGACGAAGGGAGAAAATCCAGCCAGAGAAATGGAGAAAAACATGTTGACACGTGACCAAAATCGATGGTTTTTCAAAAACCATCTGTAAAATTAAAAAACATAATATGTAAGAAAATAGATCCAATAGAACCAAATCAATTATCAGGAATATATGAAATAACCTTCACCAAAGAAGGTGGAACAGTGCAATTTTATATACGAATGACAAGTAGAAAGTTCAAAACTAGGATCAAACAACATATAGCAGACATTAAATACAATAAGAAAGCTACAGCTCTGGCCAGACTATACAAGGTGTCCGGTCTCAACGGTGTCCAATGGCTAATTCCTAAACCGTTAGTCATAGACACATAGTTCCAACTACAAAAATGTTTTAGATCAGGTAAAGAAATATTTTAAAAGCGATTTGGGTCAATAAAACCATTTCTTAAAAAATTACGAAATTTAAATTTTTATACGATCCCCCGGTCCTATAAGTTATATTTAGTAAAATTTTCCTTTTACACTGACAAGTAATACAAAAAAAAAAATCCCGTTATTCTACGATTAAAATTGACCGACCAAAAGCTGTTCAAAGTTGGAGCATATTTTTTGCTGCAAATTGGGGGTCATTCACAAATTTAGTCGAAATATAATTTCGTCAGATATATTAAAAAAACGATTGAGAGTAAAATTAACATTGCAATATAAATTTGAAATCTTTAATCATTCTGACATATTAATACAAAATGTACAATTTGCAATAAACATTTAAGAAGAAAGAAAAAACAGAATTTTTGTTAAATAAAATTATGCTAAATTAACAGCCTCAATTCTTTACAAAATGATACGTATTTTAAAATATTAATAGATTGCACTAGCCTGCAAAAGTTGGATTATGTCATGTTTTTTAGCTTTTGATAATTTATTCTTATGTATTCTGTACCGCTGAATCCGAAATTGGCCTTCATTTTTAACCATCACATCCGGATTTTTCGCAAATTGCAAATTTCAAAGTTAAAAAGTTGAAAGTTAAAATTGAATCTCCTCCCCCATCTCATCGGACCACTCAGCTGTTTAGCTGTAAGAATCCCAGGATAAGCAAAAAATTAGTGAATAAAATAAAATAAAACAAAATAAAATACAATAAAATAAAAAAAAGTTTTACATATGTTTTATAGTATGAGATTTTCGCTATATTTTAACTTACACATTTATGATTTGCAAAAAAATTCTAACGTGATGGTTAAAAATGAAGGTCATTTTCAGATTCAGTGGTAAAAAGTACGTAAAAATCAATTATCAAAAGATAAAAAACACAACCATCTCCTCTACTTTATAGTATCCGATTTTTGTTATTCATTAACTTTGACAATTTATCATTTACGAAATATCCTGACATAATGGTTAAAAATTAAGGTAATTTTCGGATTCAGTGTTAAAAAATACATAAAAGTTAAAAAAAACCCAACAATCGCAGCTTTGTATTATCTAATCTAAAACTTTTTCTTAAACTTCTTTGTGGTAATCTATCCGAAATTTTTTGTGTTATCCTGTAAAATAAGTATAAATGGTAACCACCGAAAATCATAATAATATTAGATTGTTATCGAATTTACGCTAGTATGTAAAATGTAATCTCGATCGATATTTGAAAGTGAGTTAAAATTCGAGTACCAATTTTGAACTGGTAAAGCACACATACGATCGTTGAAGTAACATAAAACTATAAAAATAACATAATTTTTGTTAAAAGAAATCATAAAAGAAACTGTCTCAAATCCTGACAAAATAAAACATATGTTATTTTAGCCAATCTAAAATTTAATAAATATTAACTTAATCGTAATACTTGTACGATTTTTTTCAAAGCGCAGATACACATGAAATAAGATCTTCGAATACTTTAAGCACTTGGTATGTGACCCCTCAAAGCCAAGCCGAACTCATTTGTTTTCAGAGCAGAAAAGTGGCATAAGTCATGCATTTTTAAAGTTTCATAACTCGCTCAATTTTAATGTTATATGAATGGGACTTTTTTTTGTCTTACTTGTCAGTGTAATAGGAAAATTTTACTAAATATAACTTATAGGACCGGGGACCATGTAAAAATTTAAATTTCGTAATTTTTTAAGAAACGTTTTTATTGACCCAAATAGCTTTTAAATTATTTCTTTATCCGATTTAAAACATTTTTGTAATTGGAACTATATGTCTGTGACTAACGGTTTAGGAATTAGCCATTGGACACCGTTGAGACCAGACACCCTGTATAACAGAGAACCTTTGCAAATAGATTTTAAAAATAATAGAATAATCCACCATTAAGATCTTATTTGCCATCCACCATCAGAGAATCAATAGAGATCTTCTTACTCAATGACAATATTTGTAATGATTCAGCATTCATGGAGCTTCCTAAAATTTGGAAAGAAATGCTATACGAATAATGAAGCAATAATATAAAATAATTCACGTTCAGAAATTTCCATTTTTAATATCGCAGTTAATTTCATTATGTTTGTGTTCGTGTGATTTTTGTTTTTGTTTATTAGTTTTTCTATTTTAATTTTTTGCGAAAATATTTTTATCATTTTATTTTCTTGAGAATGTTGCCATCGGATGCAATGAAACATGTCGAAATGTAATTAAATAAAAGTATTTTGTGCCTTTTAAAATTTATTTTTTATCACTTACAGCAATTATTGAGTACTCTAATATAGTTATTTAATTTTACTTGAATAGGATCAGAGCCATTGTTATGAATATTTATTAGGTTGTGGGGAGGGGGCTTAAAATTGACAATTATCCTCATACTCCAACTATATCTGCAGGGTGGCCATAATTAAATGACCTTAATTTAAAGTTGTCTACATAGGAAACTATTGGTCAGAAAGTTGTGAAATTTTGTGCCGGACATAATAAAGGAATGGGGATTTGTTAAAGGAAAAAAAAAAAAAAAAAAAAAATAGTTCAAAATTTCGCCACCAGAGGTCGTTTTTTAATAAATTACACATTTATCCACCGCCTACTGAATACTAGGCCTGAGATCTGAGAAAAAAATGGCGGCTGTCGTAGGTGGATTTTTTTTTTTTCAGAGTTTGTACGTTCCGTTCAATTCGAACACCAATAATTTTTAAAAGTTTTTACGCTTTATTTTTTTCAGGGGGCGGTCTGAATATTTGTCTTGTTTAATCTGAAAAAAATAAATAAATAAAGCGTAAAAACTTTTTAAAAAGCGTAATTCATTAAAAAACGACCTCTGGTGGCGAAATTTTGAACAAAAATTTTCTTTTGTTTAAACAAATTCCCATTCATGTCTGCCACAAAATTTCACCACTTTCTGACCAATAGTTTCGTCTGTAGACAACTTTAAAGTAGGGTCGTTTAATTATGGACACCCTGTATTTAACCAGAAAGTGTATTACACAGGGCCGAAACTAAGGGGGGGGGCAGAGGGGGCATGTGCCCCGGGCGCCAGAGGCAAGGGTCGCCAAATGATCGTTTATACCCTTGGAATCGATCATTTTCTTCTGATGGACTGATGGCTTTCATTATTATGAAACAGCCATTAAAAATGAAGTGTTAGGTGAGGATGAAAGAGCAGTCGTAAAAAGTTTGAACTCTGATTTTCTGGTCAGAAAGGGAAAAAATATGGCCATAATTTTTTTTTTTTTTTTTTTGAAAAAATATTATGGCTATTTTTTTCCCATTCTGACCAGAAAATCAGAGTTCAAACTTTTTACGACAGCTCTTTCATCTTCACCTAACACTTCATTTTTAATGGCTGTTTCATAATAATGAAAGCCATCAGTCCATCAAAAGACAATAACTTGGTTAAAACGGAAACTAGGTTAAGCGGGACTCGGATAATCGGAACTCTGGTGTATAAGCAAACATTGTAAATAGCCGGTAATACATGCGAATTCTTTTATGTGAACGAACTATAATTGCAACAAACGTCACATTCAATTTACGTAGTTCAGTATTACATATTTTATGATTACATATTTTAAATTTTAAAATAAGTTGGCCATTAGAAAATTAGAAAACTAGAAAATTAATTCTCTTTGTAAATATAAATGGGATACTTTGAGGAAGAAAGCGCGGGGGGGAGGGGGGACGCCAAAATTCTTGTTTGCCCCGGGCGCAAAAAAGGCTAGTTTCGTTCCTGGTATTACAGTAAAACTGGCGAAAGTGGAACCCGTCTTAAAAGCAAATAAAACCGGTCCGTTTAATATGAAATATTTTTTCACTAGTCATTCCATCTTCATAAGTTATACTGTCTAAGTTAAAAAAAAAAAAAAAAAAAAAATATGGGGCCCCAAATGGTCCACCAACTGAATACCAATATTATTTTAGAAAAATTTACTTTTTAGATTTTTCTTACAAACCAGCCCGGAATCACCTTTGAAAGTTAATTCTAGCGCAAGCGCAAACCTACCATAAAATTTTCTGTTAAATATTAAATTTTAACCGAAATCTGTTGGCGGACCATTTGAGAGCCCTGTGGGGGAAGTGTTTCACAATCTTGCCAACTAAGCAAATTTTATTTAATTACTGATTTCTTCGGGAATTTATTTAATTTCATTTCTTTAAAAACTTTCTATTGCGAAACGCATTAAATCAGAGTCAAATTAAACCTATATATTAGTGGGTAGATTGGTGGGAGTTTGTGACTTCTGACATATAGTATTGAAAGGTTACGTTTACACAATTAAAATTAATTTATGTTTTCATTCATGATTTTTCGAAAGAAAAAACGCGAAATTTTTTGTAGACATAAGAAATTTTGTTTTAGTTAAGATTTCTAAAAAATATTTTTTTCTGATAAATTCTCATTATTTCTGCAAGATTTATATTTAATTAAGTGATATAAAGATGTATTTAGTAAAGATATGTTTAACTAATTTTTGCATGGAACTGTGTTACTACGTTATGCACTGATGTAATTGACCAATGACCAATGTAGAGTTCTTGAATTCTTATGCAGGTCGCGATCAGCTTTTCATAAAAATCGGGTTAGGCTCAAAAAATTTTGAGTAAAATAACACATATAATTTTTTCCCCCCAGTGTGTATGTGTGGAGAGAAGGGGAGGGGACTCACTAAAGATAATAATTCGAAATTAAATTATGTTTTCTATAAACAAATTTTTAAATTATTATAATTTAATTATAATTTTATAAATAATTTTATTAAATTATATTCTAATAAATTCTTCCTTATAAATGCATCAACATTTATTTTAAATAATATTGGAATTGCTAGCTATTGAAAGTGCAGAAAACTAAATGTCAAGAAGAGCATACCTACATTTTAGTAACTTTAGTGCTTTATCAATTCAAGACATCAAAACAGATGGCAAAATATGCAGGAAATTTCTTTTCTTGAGAAATTTAACTATACATCGCTGGAGGGGTTTTCAATGCTCATATAAGTCTAATTGATGCCCTTACTATTTATCAAACAAAACTTTTTTGAGAACCTTAATAAAACCAAATTTCACTTCAGCGATTAAATAATTAAAAAAAAATAAATTACGAATTGAATCAGTTGAAATTTAGTGGGCGGAGAGATCAAATTATTGGGTGGGCTCGCGCCCTATGGGTCCATATAGGCTGGCGAAATTGGTCACGATGCTTGCGCTTGCGTTCACTTCATATCGGAGTCGATGAATAGATTTTAGGAATGCATAGATGGATTTAGCAGGAGTGAACTTTCCTAAACAAAGTTCTTGCAGAGGCAATGGTTGAAATATATGAAGAAAACTCTCGGGGAAGGGGGGAAAGCCGACACGGCCATACAATTTTTATATATAAATGTATAAATTAAATACAAAATTAATAAATACAACTATTAAATAAGCTTATACATTCAATATAATATAAATATAAAGAAGGTGAATGAGTACCAGAATCAGAATAAGGGTGGGGGGGGGGGAAGGTTTCCAGAAGAAACAATGCAAAACAGCAATTTTGAATTTAGAACCTGACGTAAAATTTTATTTTGGGCAATTTTGGTTAGGAATAGACAGTATGTTTAGCTAAGAGAAATTTGAGGGACGCTCGAGTAGCGGCAGTCTTGGCGAAGACGTCCGTGATCTGCCGAGTCCAGCTTAATTTTGAGTCTAGGTAAATTCCTAGATATTTATATTCGGTGATCCGGGCGATACTGTCACTGTTAAGAGAAAGATTAGTGTCCGGAGAGATAGAGTTTCTGGATTACATCATGGCGGCACTTTTTGCTGCGTTAACCTGGATGCGCCATTTTCTAAGACAAATGTAAAGAGCCTGAAGGTAGGAGTGGAGTTGTTAATGCAGAAGCCCGTAGCAAAACAGACTTATGGAGACGCTCTACCTTAATCTCGATTGGGTACATAGGCAAATATTAGAGAAAATGGATTTTTGTCGTATTAATTATGCAAATAAACATTGTTAATACTGTTAATAGTTGTCGACTTGGGAGAGGGCGGGGTTGCAAGAAAGGGCCATTGCCCCTAACTGTATTTTAAATTTTACAAACTAAAATTTCTTTTTCTTTAACGGCTTTGAAAATAGAAAAAACAATGAAATTTATTTCTCTCAAGTGACAAAAAATAGTGAAGTGCTAAGCGAAAAAAGTAGTAAAGTTTTTTTTCGTCAGGGTACCTCATGCAAGGAAATTTCTAGTTATTTTTTCTTTTATATTCATCTGTTTAAATTTTCTGTTAAACAGAGGGTTCAGGGTGTCTCACCCCCCCCCCCCCCCTCTCCTTGATGAAAAAGATAAATAATTATTTCAATTCTGCCCTTCGAGAAAAGCCGGCGGAAGCTGAATTTTGCACTTTCAATCATTGCTTATTTGTACTGTTTTTAAAGGAATATACTTTGTAAATGCACACAGGCAATGAATACTTGCATTTTGTCTGCATTATTCATATTTGAATTTTTCTCTAATTATTTCGTAGTTTGGAATCCGACTTCAGTCGTGCAATCCTATTTTAATCAAACATGAGTCTACAGCAGTTCCGGGTTCGGGGCGTGCCGACTGTAAATGTTTCGAGTATGGGACGGTTCTCCATGAAATTTTGACTCTTGAGAATCGGGTTTGGATTAAATTCATTTTTGAAATGAAAATATGGAATACTGCTTCGAAATAAAATTATTTTTAATTTTTTTTAATAAAAAATTATTTATAATATTTCGCAGTAGAAATATTTGAATATGAATGAGCAAATATATGCTCATTTTTCTACATAAAAGATAAAATTCACATTGCATTAAAATGTTTATTAATTTTATTTCGGTCCGAGATACGGTTTGGGTTTAGTTTGAAGCTTGGGTCGGATTCGGATCGGCGAAAATTAATTGGCCGGGTTCGGGTCGGATTTTGGATCGACGAAATTTTTGTCATCGGGTTCTATTTGTTTTTTGGCTTCCAAAAAAGAAAAAAAAATATGATGTTCGAATCAGACAACCCCCCAAAATAATAAATTTATACGGATTTGTATCTTTTCTGTTAACTCTCCAATGCTTTTATGTTGTTAACCCAGTTTTCATCTGGGAATTACATAAGAACTAAATACAAATTTGGAATAATTTTCCATTATTCACAAACAGTTAAGGAGTTTATTTTAAAATCATCTGAACTGTGTAGATAAAAATGTATGCAATATTATAAAGTGCATTAAAATTTTATGATGTCAAATCTTGTAATCGTGTGTTAAAATAAATTTCTAGTTATGTTTTTATATATTATTTTTGTTTTAAAACATATAAATAATTCTCTAATGTATATATAACAATTTGTTAATTATGCACTAATTATGTTTTCACCATTTTAGACCTCAAGCTGTTATAATCTTTTGTACAGTATTTTTTTAATAATGTCTCTCCCCGTAAAAAATATACTGAAAAAGTGTTCATTTAACAAACCGTCTTTTTGTATTGTGCTTCGTAGCAGTAACAGCAAAAGATTCCAGCCATAATGTTGTCCACTAGAATAACTTTAATTTTGTTTCAAAAGTAAAATGTAAAGCAAAAAGACTGAGAATTCAGAAAGGAACATCTGTTTTTAATGAAGGAATATGTGCTTTCTATAAAAATAAGTCCTACATTTCTTAATGGTTGAATCCGCTGAGCTCCAAAAACTGACATTCTAAATTTTTGTGCAGCCATAGCATTATCATCCGAATATTTAGAAGAGTCTACTATATAAAACTAAAAATAGATCTCTATAATTTTTTCTTTTCAAAGAAGAGAATTTAAAAAATACATATACAATCATACATTATATCTTTTGTTTTGCTTGAATGAGAAATAAACTGTCGTCGCCATTTCCATACACATTCACGAAATTATTTTTATTCCTAAACATATAACATCTTTAGTGTTTTTCATTTTCCTACAAATTGAAAGGATCCTTCTGAATATGCAAGCAAAGCCGGTACTTTCAATAGGATTTCGAAACACAAGAGCCCAGAAAAGGTCACCATCGAGAAGAAAAAGACTATAATTAAAGATGTTATATCACATTTATATGGAAATGGAAATGGTGTTTAGTTCACCGGCACTTTATTTTAATGTCCACAAATTTCATGCAATTAAGAATAAAAATGATTTCATGAATGTGTCAGAAAGATTCGCATAGCTGAGCGAAGAACACTTTTTCAGAGCACACTTAATTTTAATTTTTTGAAACTGGTTTTCTAAAGATTATTTTGAAACTATAAAATATATAATTTATGCAGGTCTCTATAAAATTTTATTTTTTCTTTTTAAAGAAGAGAATAAAATAAATACATATATATCATACATTTTTTGTTTTGCTTGAATGCATTATTCAAGCAAGAAATGGAGAAAGTGAGAAGGAAATTGTCATCACTACTTCCATACACACATTCACGAAATTATTTCTATTCATAAATATATAACATCTTTAGTGTTTTTCATTTTCCTACAAATTGAAAGGATCCTTCTGAATATGCAAGCAAAGCCGGTACTTTCAATAGAATTTTGAAACATAAGAGCCCAGAAAAGGTCACTATCGAGAAGAAAAAGACTATAATTAAAGATGTTATATCACATTTATATGGAAATGGAAATGGTGTTTAGTTCACCGGCACTTTATTGTGATGTCCACAAATTTCATGCAATTAAGAATAAAAATGGTTTCATGAATGTGTCAGAAAGATTCGCATAGCTGAGCGAAGAACACTTTTTCAGAGCACACTTAATTTTAATTTTTTGAAACTGGTTTTCTAAAGATTATTTTGAAACTATAAAATATATAATTTATGCAGGTCTCTATAAAATTTTATTTTTTCTTTTTAAAGAAGAGAATAAAATAAATACATATATATCATACATTTTTTGTTTTGCTTGATGCATTATTCAAGCAAGAAATGAAGAAAGTGAGAAGGAAATTGTCATCGCTACTTCCATACACACATTCACGAAATTATTTCTATTCATAAACATATAACATCTTTAGTGTTTTTCATTTTCCTACAAATTGAAAGGATCCTTCTGAATATGCAAGCAAAGCCGGTACTTTCAATAGAATTTTGAAACATAAGAGCCCAGAAAAGGTCACTATCGAGAAGAAAAAGACTATAATTAAAGATGTTATATCACATTTATATGGAAATGGAAATGGTGTTTAGTTCACCGGCACTTTATTGTAATGTCCACAAATTTCATGCAATTAAGAATAAAAATGATTTCATGAATGTGTCAGAAAGATTCGCATAGCTGAGCGAAGAACACTTTTTCAGAGCACACTTAATTTTAATTTTTTGAAACTGGTTTTCTAAAGATTATTTTGAAACTATAAAATATATAATTTATGCAGGTCTCTATAAAATTTTATTTTTTATTTTTAAAGAAGAGAATAAAATAAATACATATATATCATACATTTTTTGTTTTGCTTGAATGCATTATTCAAGCAAGAGATGAAGAAAGTGAGAAGGAAATTGTCATCGCTACTTCCATACACACATTCACGAAATTATTTCTATTCATAAACATATAACATCTTTAGTGTTTTTCATTTTTCTACAAATTGAAAGGATCCTTCTGAATATGCAAGCAAAGCCGGTACTTGCAATAGGATTTCGAAACACAAGAGCCCAGAAACGGTCACCATCGAGAAGAAAAAGACTATAATTAAAGATGTTATATCACATTTATATGGAAATGGAAATGGTGTTTAGTTCACCGGCACTTTATTTTAATGTCCACAAATTTCATGCAATTAAGAATAAAAATGATTTCATGAATGTGTCAGAAAGATTCGCATAGCTGAGCGAAGAACACTTTTTCAGAGCACACTTAATTTTAATTTTTTGAAACTGGTTTTCTAAAGATTATTTTGAAACTATAAAATATATAATTTATGCAGGTCTCTATAAAATTTTATTTTTTCTTTTTAAAGAAGAGAATAAAATAAATACATATATAACATACATTTTTTGTTTTGCTTGAATGCATTATTCAAGCAAGAAATGGAGAAAGTGAGAAGGAAATTGTCATCGCTACTTCCATACACACATTCACGAAATTATTTCTATTCATAAATATATAACATCTTTAGTGTTTTTCATTTTCCTACAAATTGAAAGGATCCTTCTGAATATGCAAGCAAAGCCGGTACTTTCAATAGAATTTCGAAACACAAGAGTCCAGAAAAGGTCACTATCGAGAAGAAAAAGACTATAATTAAAGATATTATATCACATTTATATGGAAATGGAAAAGGTGTTTAGTTCACCAGCACTTTATTGTGATGTCCACAAATTTCATGCAATTAAGAATAAAAATGGTTTCATGAATGTGTCAGAAAGATTCGCATAGCTGAGCGAAGAACACTTTTTCAGAGCACACTTAATTTTAATTTTTTGAAACTGGTTTTCTAAAGATTATTTTGAAACTATAAAATATATAATTTATGCAGGTCTCTATAAAATTTTATTTTTTCTTTTTAAAGAAGAGAATAAAATAAATACATATATATCATACATTTTTTGTTTTGCTTGAATGCATTATTCAAGCAAGAAATGAAGAAAGTGAGAAGGAAATTGTCATCGCTACTTCCATACACACATTCACGAAATTATTTCTATTCATAAACATATAACATCTTTAGTGTTTTTCATTTTCCTACAAATTGAAAGGATCCTTCTGAAAGCCGGTACTTTCAATGGAATTTTGAAACATAAGAGCCCAGAAAAGGTCACTATCGAGAAGAAAAAGACTATAATTAAAGATGTTATATCACATTTATATGGAAATGGAAATGGTGTTTAGTTCACCGGCACTTTATTGTAATGTCCACAAATTTCATGCAATTAAGAATAAAAATGGTTTCATGAATGTGTCAGAAAGATTCGCACAGCTGAGCGAAGAACACTTTTTCAGAGCACACTTAATTTAATTTTTTGAAACTGGTTTTCTAAAGATTATTTTGAAACTATAAAATATATAATTTATGCAGGTCTCTATAAAATTTTATTTTTTATTTTTAAAGAAGAGAATAAAATAAATACATATATATCATACATTTTTTGTTTTGCTTGAATGCATTATTCAAGCAAGAGATGAAGAAAGTGAGAAGGAAATTGTCATCGCTACTTCCATACACACATTCACGAAATTATTTTCATTCATAAACATATAACATCTTTAGTGTTTTTCATTTCCTACAAAGTGGAATCTCGTTCTGACTATGCAAGCAAAGCTGGTACAGCTCTGTCTAAGGCGGAATCAATCGGGACCGTGATAATTTGCCGTAGTAGACAATATTTCGCCTTAGACAAATTTTACGTTATGTCTATTGATTTGCAGGGACTTGAAAATCGTTTCGAGTTAGACAGATTTCCGTCTTACACAGAGTCCGCCTTACAAAGAGTTTACTGTACTTTCAATTGAATTTCGAAACACGAGAGTCCAGAAAAGGTGACTATCCCAAAAAGTACTCAAAAAGGAGTAAATCGATGTACTCATATCGAATTGAATATATCTGGATCAAAAATGAACCTATGATTTCTCAATTTTGATATATAACATGTTATCAAATCCAAACGAAATTATAATTTTGTACTTTGTAGTGGTTTATTTCATTCACGGCGGTTTAAAAGATGTTCTTTAAAGGTGTCACACCGGTAGAAGTAGAGTTAATAGGAAAACAATATAACATACCGTGGAAATTAGAGATATAATATTATATTTTTATTCCTGGGAAGCGGCTATATCCTGTGTCTCCTTTGTAATGCGTAAGGTTACATTGTGTTGTTGTTTGTCAGTGCTTCGTGTATCGGTCTTGTTTGTGTGTTAAGTGAGATGGATTTGTTGGTGAAAACAAAAATAAGAAAATTGGAATTTTCCATATTTCGCCGACAACTATGAAAGTAAGTGCTTTCTGTTAAATATCCAATACATTTTTCCCCTTGTTTAATGTAATCACCTGTACCTTCTGTAAATATTAAATTATTGCACAGTATTTTAAAACGATTTAAAAAGGTGCTTCGAAACAATGCTCTTGTCATAAAAATAATTAATTAGCGTATCTTGATAATAATTTTGCTATTTTTTCCCCGTAAATAATTAATTAAATGTTTCTTGTTAATAATTTAAAGCGGGAAACAAATGTCAGAGGATTTTGCTTTAATCCGTAGTAAAGTATCTCGGGGAAGGGGGGCAGATGGGGGGCTTTGAGAAGGATAATATTTTTTCTCTATTTAACTTATTTTAAATTTCGAAGTGCTTTATTAAATGTGTGTATTTTAGCCCAGTACTTTATTTTCGGTTCGCACGTGTTACTAATCGGCCATCTTGGTTTACTTCATATTTTTATAACAAGAGCATTGTTTTCAAACACTTTTAAATTATTTTAAAATATCTGTTTTAATTTACACAATTTACTATTTGCATTAATGTAATATGTACAGAAGGTATAACTGATTGCATAAAATAAGAAAAAAAAATGTATTGAATATTTAACAGAGAGTATTTATTTTTGAAGTTTATATCTCGGATCAAAAATGAGCACATAAACACTTCATATTTGAATACATACATAAGATCAGAAATGAGTATATAACGGTTCATATTAGAACACATCCATGGAATCAAAAATGAGTACATGTGTTTCTCAATTTTGAGTATATTGGGATCGGAGCTATTTTGAGTAGTATATGACGTATTTAAAAATGAGTAGTACTTTTTACCCAATTTTGAGAACTCATTTTTACATATATCACATGTTATATCACATTTATATGGAAAGGAAAATGTTGTTTATGTTTAGTTATTCAGCATTTTATTGTAAATTCCGCAAATTCCGTGCATTTACGAAAAAAAAAAAAAAAAAAAAAAAGATTTCGTGAATGTGTCAGCAAGATTCACATGGGCTGAAATAAGAGTATTTTTTTCAGAGCGCACTTAATTAATTTTTTATTTTTTCAAACGGGTTTTTTAACAATTATTTTGAAACTATAAAATATATAATTTATATTATTAGAAAGGCTGATATTTTATTTAATAGTACGTTTGGTTTAAAGTACTTTAAGGTTGGTCTCAGATTCAAAGAGTCTGCTTTCTGACACATTTTTTAATCCATTTTTGATCAGAAACGCATGAAATTGGCAGGTGTTGTTATTCAGAAACCATATAATCGAAAGACGTTTTCTGTATTTTGGTAAACGGAAATGTTCTTTGAAAAATACTGTCAAAGTTGGCATTTTAAGCCGAATTCCGTCGACGTGACAGCGAAAGAAATGAGAAAAACCTATCGTCACGTTACCAAAATTCCTTATAACTCAATAAGTAATTTATTTATTCAAAAATGGAAAACATATTTCGATTCCAAATCGCTTGAGGCCTGCCAATTTTGTGTCAATTTTGTGCTTAAGGCGGTTCTCAATTTCACTGCTGAAAAAGCACGGAATTTTCTGACACATTTACTAACTCATTTTTAAACGTAAAGGCACAAAATTGGTAGGGTTGACTATATCGAAGAGATTTAGAACCGAAATGAGTTTTCCGTTTTTTGATAAAAAATTACTTATCGAGTTATAAGCAATTTTTATCACGTGATAACTGCTTTTTTCTCCTCTCTCTGGCTAATTTTCCCCTTTCGTCTTTTCGCAATTCGAAACTTTGACGGTGTTTTCTGAAAGAACTTTTACGTTTACCATAAAATGGAAAATGTCTTTCCATTAACGTATAGTTTCTAAATTATCGAACAAAAATGAATTAAAACTTGTGTCATAAAGTTGCCCCTTTGGATTTGAGAACAGCTTTAACACGTTCACTGCCAAAACTGTAATGTAAGAATTTTCAAATTTCTTGATGAAAGTCGTTTGCCACCACTAATTCAGAACGGTACAATTCGCTTTACTAATACAACGAAATTTCTGCCAATAAATAAGGCATTTTTTAAAATTCTAAAATAGTGGTGACAAAGTAATTAATAAATTAAAACCACGAGTATACTCGTGGTTGTCAGCGACTGGGTTAACAATGAGTTAGAAAGCTTCGAGTTTATTGTGCAGGTAATTTCAGAACGGCCTTAATTAATTTTTATTTTTTAAAACTGGATTTTTTGCAATTGTAAAATATATAATTCATATTATTAGAAAGGCTGATATTTTATTTAATAGTATGTTTTGTTTAAAGTATTTTAATGAGAAGATGCTTCAGTAAGGGGGAAAAAGTGAAGATGGATTTTCAGATAAGTTATTTTTTTTTTCTATCTTCAATTAAATTAGAGTTCATCAACAGTGCAAAATTACCTAATTGTCTGCGAGTCTGATTCTCACGGAAGGTCTATTAAAGATCTTTGTACCAATTACTTGGGTTTGCCTTAGGCAACGTAAAGAAAACAGCTGTCATTAAGAATACTTCACATCGACTAAATGGTCATTTGATTACAAGCGAATGGTTTCAAAGTCATAAGAAAATCGCTCTCAAGTAACATATACAAATTAACGGCTTATTTTTTTGTTTCAAATTTCTGTAATTGAAATAAGATACCTTAGATTATGCTTAAATCAATATTGATAAAAATTTTACTTCAATTATGCGCATTTCATAAGTTACATATTTTAAAATTTAAAAACGTGTGCTTTAATTTAGTACGATTGCATTAGTTTTAGATGCCTATACTAAACGGTCATTGCTTATATACGAAATAGTTTCACTAGTTATAAACGAAATAACTCCATATACGAATCAATGGGTTATTATTATTATTATAGTCATTATTATCAATGTTAAAAAAAAAAAAAAAAAAAAAAAAGCGTTAACCCTTTGTTGCATACTCTAAAACTGGCAAATCCCCAACGTTAAATTTAGTATTTTCCTACTAAAAGGATCATGCTGAATGAGAAAAAAATTATTTTATGTGTAATAATTTGTTATTATTTGAGTTACAGCTTGTCCACTATAGTGGACACTATGAACACAGAATTGAAATGTAGTGCTGTTAGGAAAATAAGATTTATGATAGTTTTCTTCTAGAATATTATCATATTCTAAAAATAATTGTGGTTAAAATTGAGAAAACATTCATTGATCGTGAAATTTGTAAAAACAATCAGTTTTTACATCGATGCATAGATAAATTTTACATTTTACACATGAATTAGTTGGCTTCCTTTTACATAGTTCCATCTTTGCACTTTGGGATGTTTGACGGGGGGAAGTGAGCCACTTTGTCATATCTGGTGTCCTTGTGTACAGAATTTCCTCTTACTGGCAATTGTCTTATTTGTTTGTCTTCCAGCACATCACATTCTTCAGAGTCTGGAATCAAATGCGGTTCACCAGATTGTCGAGTCACTTACTGAATGAGTCCGTTTACTACAGCCAGTTTAAATTTTCCAAATTGTATGTCGCAATTTGGAAACAAGCTTCTGTTTAAAAGCCACGCACTCACAGCAGCTACATCAATTAAATAGAATATAATTAAGTCTTTTATACCCCTTCTTGGTTTTGAGGTGAGTTCTGTATAATGCTAGCAACATGTCACATAATCTACTCCTCCGATATTTTGGTTACAAGCTTCAATCAGAGCTGCTAGGTCAATTTTAATGTATTATTTTGTTTTCCTGTCATATTGCTTTATTTTCCTCTTGGTGTCAACACTGTATATTTGAAGCAACAGTCACCGGTTTACTGTCAAACCATTGACATACTAAGATATTGTGCTCCTTGTCTACCATATAGTCGAACTTCTTCCAGCAATTTTCATATCTTTCTCTGGTTTTAGAGGACAGTGTTCTATTCAATTTTTACGTAAGGTGCAGGTTGCAAATAGACCGATATTTTTCAAAAATACTAAGAGCTTCGGTGAATCAAAGAAATTATCGAAAAAAATATAAGTTCCAGTTGGTACTACTCGTGTAAGACAAGCCACTATTTGGCCTGATTCTCCAATTTCAGGAGGCATATTAGATACCACAGTCTTCTTGTTGTCACCATAAAATTCAAATTCATGAACAAATCCAGATTGTCTTGCTCTTGTCCACATTTTATATCTCCACCTTGCATGATTTTTTTACCGTATACACTTTTATAGAATGCTTACCTTGAAAGGTAACATTTTCTCATCCACTGATTGACAAATCTCTCTTTCGGCTACGTCATTGAAATTTTGGTTCAAATGATAGGTCAATTTTTTTGCAAACGGTCAGAGTCAACATCTTTTGGGGATTTCTCTAAAGAAGAGTCCTTTTAATGAAGAACAGATGATATATCTTCCCAACGATTTACAGGCATGGCATCTGCTACTAAATGTTGTCGATTTTCTGGAGACAACATTTAGTCGACCGACGTCTAAAGCGTAAATCCACAACAGGCATGAAAAGACTAATGCCTAAAAATACTTCCATTTCATTAACTGTAATTTATTTCATTTTTGTGCGATTTGATAATCTATATCTATTAGACTCAAATGTCATAATTTACAAAATTCGTTATCAAACATTGTCTTGAACATCTGAAGTGGTGTTTTAGCAAGTAAAACCTTATTTTTCGGGTTCAGTATATTTGATGGATGAGCTTGCGGAGCAAGTGTTTTCCTTACACATTCCCATTTCTAAACACGTCAAAATTATATTTAAAAATTTTCCCTGTTCACACTCATGACGTCCACTTCAGTTGACAGAGTAAAATGTCATAATGTTGATGCTGTGCATGACGTCCACTATAGTGGACATTATGTAAAACCTTTCATAAAATAAACAAAAAAAAATATTTTTATACTTGTTTTTCAATTGTCTATTAGGCCAAGACATCTAAAAGCAATAATTAATGAAAAAAGTATAATTTAAATAATATTATTATAGGTTTAGAAACATTTTAGTTCATGCTGAACAATTTACTGGCATTCTGATGAGACATACATATTAATTTTATCTCTAGAAGTAAGTTAACAGTCTTGTGGCACCATCTCGATTTTTTCCCTGAAAGCATGAATGTCAAGAAGTAGCATAAGCTTTAAATAGGAACTGTGAATGATATAAGTTGGATAAGAAAAAATTGGCAATTTGTCCACTGTAGTGGACAGTATGCAACAAAGGGTTAAAATACGGAAATTGTACTGGCAATCGTGACGTCAGTACTATTTCCGTATTTTAACGGAATTTTCCTCGCAAATTTTGAGAAAAAATGGAATTTTTTCTGGAATTTACGGAAACAAAATCCGTTAAAATACGGAAATAGTACTGGTGTCTCGATTACTAGTACAATTTCCGTACTTTAACATATTTATTTTTTTTTTTTACAGTGATCCGTATGTTAGTATTATTTAAGATATCTGGAATTTGCAAATGGTAACCTAGGTTATTTTGAAAGAAATAGTGTTAAAAACTTTATTTGATTTCAGTTATGTGCAATTCATAAGCTACATATTTTAAAACATATAAAAACCTCTGGTATAATACAGTGTTAATTGTAGTTTTAGACGGCTAAATAACTTTTTTTTTGTGTGTGTAGTAGGTTTAAGTAACTGGATAAACGATCGTTGATTGCAAGAAATGGTTTACATAAAGAAAATCGCTCGAGTACCAATACAAATTATCGGATAATTTTGATTTAAATCGTCTGGAATTGAAACAAGCTTGCAAGCTTGTTTCAATAATAATCTAGGCATGCCTAGATTATATTAGAAAGAAATGTTGATAAAAACTTTCTTTGATTCCATTTATATGTGCAATTCATAAGTCTAGTCATAAAAAAAATCGCTCAAGTTACAAATACAAATCAACGGCATTAAATAAAATAAATAAAATATCTGGAATTTGGAACAAGCTGCTCTTGATTATCTTGGAAAGAAATATTGATAAAAACTTTGTTTGATTTCATTTACGTACAATTCAAAATCTTCGTATTTTAAAACATAAACATGTCTGGTTTTATGATGTTAGTTACAGTTTTATGTGGTCAAATGCATTCCTTTTGTGCGCTTGCTGGATAAATGGTCACGATTGTGCAAAATGGTTTCACCGGTAGCAAAGGAAATCGCTAAAGTACAAACATGAATTAACGGATTTACACAAGACGTCCCAAGATTTATCGTTGACAGTACCTAATTCCTAAAATCGTCAGTTTTAAAGTTTTAGTTCCGATTGCGAAATGTTCCATACGTTGTTTGGCATGATATGAAAACCCATTTGCGCCAAAATTAGTTATTTTTGTAAATGTTACAAAATTTTAATTTTTTGTAGGATTATCGAGTTCTATAAGTATCTAGTGGGGTAAAATGGATGGGTGGAGGGAAATGGATAATATATTTTTTAATCACCATAACTTGAAACATTTTTAACTTGTGGTGTTTTTTTTTTTTTCTTTTTTAAAATGTTTGTTCACCAAGTACTACTTATAATAAAAAATAGTGAACAAAAATTCCAAAGACTCCCCAAATGGTACTACTCATTCAGTACATCTGGTCTCCTAACATCTCATTTCCATATCCGTAAATCGCCTAACACATCAGATAGTTCTTGGATATCATACAGCATTAGAATGCTTCGAAGTCTATATTTTGGGTAATTTTAAATCGGTATTTCACCCGCTATGTCGTAACTGTATTTCTCTGTTCTTATATTCTAAGAAAATCCAAGAAGTCACTTATATATATCCAAATTGCTTATTTTCTGATACATTTTTAAATTCATTTTTGCTCTCAAATGCATGAAACTAGGAAATTCTCTTATTTAGAAACTATATAAAGTGCCGTGCTTCTCGAATTTTTGATAAATGCAGAAAATATTGTAAAAAAGGCTGTCAAAGTTGACCTTCTGAATCGAATTTTCCGAAGCGGGAGATCTGGGAATGAAAAGAATGGTCATACTGAGAAAATAATTGTTTAAAACTCAAATTCAAATTAATTTGAAAAATGAAATCACACGGCCTCTTATACATCTCTTCAAAAATCACCTCTGCAAGTTTCATGTTTTTACTTTTAAAAATGAGTCTGAAAATGTCTCAGAAAATTTCGAGGTGTTGAGGGTGGAAAAATAGTTTTTCGAATACACCCTTAAGTAAAAATCCGGCAGTTTTCAACATTATTCACATGTGGGGTAGAAGTAAATAAGATCAATGGTAGGGAATAGAGTCCCCTCTTTTTTTTTATGCCAAGCATATGCGGGACCTGACAACACACAAACGAGTGTCTACATATAGAAATGAGACAGGCTCAGCCTGAATTCTGGTGGCTAGGTCCTGGCCTGAAATGAATCCACTTTAATAGCAGTCTTCAGGTTGGGTCGGGGCTCAAAGTGAGGGGGGGGGGGTGAAAATTTCATTTATTCACAAATTGAAAAAAGGGGGGGAAAACTTGCTACAGTAGAGTTTCTCTATAACGAAACTCCATACATCGAATTTCTCTATATAACGAATTTTTAGTAGGAACGGTCCCTTTTTCCCGTGATCTCATTAAAAACAGTCTCCATATAGCGAAATATCTATCTCCATATAACGATTTTTTTCATAAAATGTTCTTTACTTATTGTTTTAAAAAAGCTTCCAAATCACATGGAATCAATTTTCCATCACTGATTAGTGATTTATCGTTCAATGCTGAGTTTTTTTTTATCTTACTTTTCCACCTTGAATCTCCTTGTTTTTTATGCCCAACGAACGCATCGCCCCCCCTCCCTCTCCCTCACACCTTCCAAAATACTTCTTAAAACAGTGTCAATTGGATTGTTACACGTACAAGTGTGGGATCAGAGAGGTAATTGAAATTTAAGGTGAATGAGAATTCAAATGGAGGAAAATGTTTCGATACAATTTTTCATTCCTTGCTAAAGTGTGAACATTTTTTCGAGAGTGTAACAATTTTGAAATCAAAACAGCAAAAAATTTCAGATTTCTTCGTCGAAAATTAATGTAAGTTTTCCTTGTGTGATTTTTATTATGCTTTCAAATAAATGTCTGTTCTCTTTTTTGAAACTGTTTAAATAATTCAGATTTACAATATTAGGTTAATATTTATAGTTAAACATTTCAAATTTTCAATTAAATACCTCAAAAGTAATTTTTGTTCAAAATTTACACATTAAATAGGAATTTTTACTCATTCTCTATATAACAAATTTCTCTATACAACAAAATTTTTACTGGAACAATGGATTTCGTTATATGGAGACTTGGCTGTATTTTGAAACAAAAATGGTAATATAAGTTTTTAAAAGTGGTTTACAACCCCTTAAAAATCAATTTGAAAGGGAATTAAATTTTTATTGATGGGATATAAGACGAAATGTGTTTGATTATGGAGCTTTTGCACGATCAGTGTTGGAAAGCAGGAGTCTGTCCAGGCTTTTTTCATAGGGTCGTGTTTTTGTGAAATTTTGAAGTTTTTCTTATTTGTGAAAGTTCTATAGTCATAATTTTGTGAATTTCAAAATAGCCTTATATTCAGGCATAATCCTTCATGTATAAAAAAAAGCTAAGTAACATTTTCTCCAATCAGTTCACGTGTTATGTTCAAATTTTATTTTTCAATTAATAAATTCGTGAAAGATTCAATTTGAAGGTGGAAAACATTTGTGAAAAGTCTATTTATAAGACAAAGAATTTAGTGAAGAGTCCTGTTTTAGGATGAAAAGTGTTGTGAAGGGTCCTGTTTTAAGATAAAAAGTTTTATAAAGGATCCTTTAAACCTTTATCTACTGACGGTCCTTAAAAGTACCATTAAAATAACTTGTTATAAAATTCATTTTCAATAGAAATCTACAACGAAGTTTATTATTTGGAAAGAGTAGTGTTAAATTTTTTGGTAATATTTCTTCCAAGACAAATGTTCAAACCTACTGATAGTATTAACTCTTTATCTACTGACGATACTTAGTACCATTAAAATAACTTGTCATAAAATTTATTTAATACATCAAACGGTCGTAATACAGTTTAGAATGAGTTATAAATGCATTACTTTATCTTATCCCAAAAGCATTATTGGTTACACAAAACAAAAATATTTTTAAAAGGATGATTTCTTTTGCCTTTGCATCTTTTCATCTTTCTAGGAGTTGGGGGAGAGGGGGGGGGAGGATTTTTCAATTCAGAAATATTTCTATATTTCTATTGTAAGGATATTATATTTGCACATTTCCTAATTCTACAAAATACTAAAAAAAATATTTAAAATAAAAGATTTGAGTGGTGTTATAAATATTGCACAAAACCCCTATAAATTCAAATTTAATTAATTCTTTAATCCTTCTAAAACAAAATATTAATTTGCACCAATTGTTTGTTGATTTTAAACAGGCCTATGACAGTATATGCAGAAATAAGTTATTTGAAATATTAAACGAATTTAAAATACCTGATAAAATAGTTAAGCTTATAAAATTAACACTGGAAAATACAAAAGCTAAAGTTAAGGTACAGGGAAGACTTTCAAGAGAATTTGCAGTGAATTCAGGTCTAAAGCAAGGTGATGTTCTCTCGACAATTCTTTTTAATTTATGCCTGGAGAAAATAATTAGAAGTATTTACAACAACAGAGGTGGTACTATTATGAATCGCTCCCTCCAAATCCTTGCATTTGCAGATGATGTTGATATAATTGCTAGGAATAAGAAAGTCTTGATTGAAACATACAATAAATTAGACACTGAAGGAAGAAAACTAGGCCTCGTGGTTAATAAAGAAAAAACAAAATACATGAAAATGGACCGAATGAAATCACAGGCAACAGCAGCTTTAACAATAAATAATGAATTACAATTTAATGAAGTAACAGAATTTAAATATTTAGGATCTACGATCACCTGTGATAATATGGTAGAAGCAGAGATTAAAACCCGACTTGCAGCAGGAAATAGATGCTATTTTTCTCTTCGAAACATTCTAAAATCACCTCTAATATCTCGAACATCCAAACTTAAAATTTATAAAACTGTTATAAAACCAATAGTAATTTATGGTAGTGAGACCTGGACCACTACACAAAAAGATGAAAAGCTACTTATCACTTGGGAAAGGAAGATCCTAAGACAAATTTTTGGACCTATTAAAGAAGACAATACATGGCGTATAAGGACAAATATGGAGTTAGAACAGTTATATAATGAAAAAGATATAATAAATACTATAAAAATAAGAAGAATGCAATGGTTAGGCCATCTAATCAGAATGAGGGATGAGCGAAGCACAAAGAAGATTTATAGTGGTAATTTAATTGGAAAAAGAAGTATTGGTAGACCCAGGAAGAGTTGGATAAAAGAGATAGAAAAAGATCTTGCAGAAAACCAAATTATAAATTATAAAGTAAAGGCCAGAGATCGGAAGGTCTGGAGAAGTATATTGAGGGAGGTCAAAATCCTACATGGATTGTAGCACCATTGTGTAAGTGTAAGTAAGTAATCCTTCTAAAATTTATTAAATGATTATGTAAATCTTCTAAAGTAGTTTTAAAAATTCACGAAAAATGGTTTAGAAGATAAAATTTTCATGAATTCATAATTCAGTATATAAAGGGTTAAAGGACCTAAAATTTCCTCCTAACCCAAAATTTTCGTAAACAGATCCCTGGTAACACAAAGAAGTTTGGGGGATATGCATTGTCTATCCTCGCTTTCTGTTTGAAGTCTTTTTCTAGAATTACTTGGAAAACAGAAGTAAGTCATTCTGCTACAGTCGGTACAAAATATTTTAAAAGAATAAGAATTGCGCTTTTGTGGATTTCTGCAAGTGTTTGTGTATCAATAACAAATTTGTTATTTAAAATACGTTTTCAGGGACGAGAAAATTACGAAACGATGCCACAAGGGATTACTTAAGATTAATACTTATTTCTCTGTAAAAAGAGATTTTTAAATGAAAAAATTAATGTCGAAACAATTTTAAAATGTTGGTAACATATTTCTGCTGCGTATTTTTTCTGTCGGACTCGGTCTCTGATAACATAAAGTTTAGGAGGCTCAGATTTCAAATCGTCGGGCTTGGGTTCCAAAAAATGACCCATGAACCAACCAATGCAGAGATCACTGGAATGTCTATGAGAATCGTAGTGCTCTCGTTTACTTCCAATCGAAAGTACCGTGTTTACTCGCGTAATAGTCACCCTCGCATAATAGTCGCACCCCGTTTTGAAGCAGAAAAATTCGTCAAAATATTTTCTTCGCATAAAAGTCGCAGTCGCGTATTTAATTTTCCTCTAGAAAATAGGAAATCATCAGCTGTACTGTTCCCAGAACTAGTATTCATAATGGATTAATCTGTTCTGTCACTCCCATTGACATACCCGATTATCACTACATTCTTTAGATACCGATTCACATTATAACAGTGATACTGATACCTTCAGTGAAAATGATTTATTATGAGAGCTTTTTGTCAAAATTTTCACAAAGATTATTTGTAAATTTTACGTCTATAAAAATATTACCATAAAAAGGAAAATGGTATTTAATAAACAGCACATAATCTGGAAACATTTAGTAAGTTACTAATTCTATTATAATGTGTTTTTTTTATACCAGTAATGTTTTAGAAGAGGAGTGTACAATACTGTGTAGTAGATTTCCTCGCATAATAGTTGCCCTAGACTTTCACAATGAAAACTTGGCAAAAAAAGAGCGACTATTACTCGAGTAAACACGGTAATCAATCGAGTAGTTCTTGATGCGTAGATGTTAGGCAAAAAATTAGGTTGGTCGAAGCAAGTTGACGAGCAGTGGCACCCACTTATATGGGCCCATGGGGACCGAACCCACCCAATAATTATTTCTAAGCCTACCCGGTTTCCATTGTTCTAATTTGTTACTTGTTTATTTTTTAATCGCTAGAAAAATAATTCTTCCATTGAAAATAATTTTGTTTGAAAACACAGTAAGGATAGCAGTAACAGGCACATCAGGGCTCTAACCCAACCCACCTTAATCTAACCCAAATAATCCAGTTAAAATATTACTGTCTCTATATGATAGAGATGGTAATGAATAGTTACAATGTATAGATTTACTTTGCTAAGAAATTCTCTCTGAATACATTCAGACTCATCCTTTTTATTTGTCATAATCTAACTTTATAGTATAAATTAGCAAATAAATGCATACAAAAGTAGTAATGCTAGGGTGTTTTCAAATAGAGAATCGCTATCTTCTGACCCGTTTCCGAATTCATTTTTCATCCTAATTGCAGGAAAATCGCAGGTGTTTAGAAACAAAGAAAGCAAATAGAGTTTCCATTTTTTTTTTTTTTTTTTTTTTTTTTTTGCGTCATTTTTTAGTCCTTTGAATTTTAGTTTGTAGTCGTATTCATAGTATAATAGTAAATATTAGAATCCATAAAATGAAGACCTCATATGAGAACGTAATTTAATGAAATCACAACTTTATATTCCATTTAAAAAAATTCAAACTTCACTATCGTAACTTACCTAACTATCTCCGTTCTTCAAAGAAAATAAAAGACCCGTGTCATTTTATCCAAAAATGATTGAGCCTACCCAATATTTTTCAAAAGTTGGCGCCCCTGTCGACGAGCAAATTGGTCAAGCAAACGAACCCTAACTCATATCTAGCGTCTACAGGAAAATACTTAACTTTGGGGGCAATTTCAAGCCAATGTTACTACTTTTAGTATTTTATTTTTTACATCAAATAGGTAATATATACATATATATATATGTATATTTTTTTCTGATAGTATTAAAACTATATTTTTTATGCAGTGTGACTTAAAAAATCCGGCATTCAGAAATCCGGCAACTTCAGAAATCCGACAACTTCAGAAATCCGACATCAAAACCAAATTTTCCCTTCCTTTTTCTTTTACACTTTCAAGTAATGAGAGAAGAAAAATAGCAATTTTTTATGAATTAAAAACTTCAAGATCGAAAGTAAAAATGCAAAAAAAGAATATTAAACTTTTTTTTACATTTGTCAGAGGCGATTCTTTTCTGAACAAATTTTCTGGGAGCTGCACTGTTGCTTAGAAACGGGAATAACTTTGGCGAATGCATGGCACAATATATGGCTGGAGCGAATTTTCGGCAACGGCGACATCAATGATGAGGAAGAATTTTCAGGCTTTCAAATTTGCCATGAAATGGCTGCAATTTATGAGCTGATTGAACATGCAAATCTGAAAATGCATTAAGTGTCGAAAAAAGGGATACAGAAGATTGGCTAAGCATTAACGAAAATGTATCAACAACAAACGATTTAACGGACAGCGAGATCTCTGACGCTGTTCTAAATAGAACCGCCGATAATGCTAGTAGCAGCTCAGAAGACAAGGTTGAACAACCGTTAGAATAAAAGGTGTCACTAGAAAAACGCATAAATTTGAATGGAGTAATAATATATGCTTTAGAGAAACAAGACTATATTTCCGAAATAGACATTCTTCATTTGTATAAAATACATAAAAAAAAAAAAAAAAAAAAAAAAAAAAAAAAAAAATTGTTAAAGAAAGGCCAAAAAAATTCAAGCAAACAAAGTTGACATCGATGTTTCCGAAATTACAAGAGAAGAAATAATGTCACTCTTTATTAGATTTTTTTTATAGGAAGGACATAGAAAATATCATATAAAGTAACTTTTTTTTTAATTTAATTTTCTCTTTTTCTTACATAATTATCACTTAATACTGAATTAAATTATACAACCTGTGGCCAGAAAGTTCGGTAAATGAATTTTTATTTCAAATACAGTATTGTACAGCATCAAATACAATTTACTGACCTTCAAAATAATCTCCATGCATGGTAATGCACTGTTGGGAACGAGTATATAAGCCCTGGAAACACCTGTAAAACAGTTCTTTCGAAATGACTTTCAGCTAGGCCATCATGTTGCGTTGAATGTCGGTGATGTCCGTAAATCTCTTTCTCTTCAAGGCTGACTTCAATCTGTGGAAGAGGAAGAAGTCTGCAGGTGTCAAATCCATCAAGTATCAAAACTCCATTCGTGACCAGAAACTGCCGTACAACCAAGGCGGTATGTGGCCAGGCATTATCGTGGAGAAGAGCCCAGTAATCCATTCATAAACACTCTTTGATGTGACAGCTTCATCTTTATAAATTTCTTTGAGCATTTCGTGAGTTTCTTTTGCTTTTTTCCCAAGTTTGAAACAAAACAACATGTTTGTTCTCTGATCCATTTTGTTTACCGCGACAATCTACAATAGACCTTTCGCGCTCCTTACCTTAAACGTAACAGTAACAGGGAATAAACGCACTTGGAACCTTGACAAACGTTCAAACAGATATTGACCGTCACTACGCGCGGCGCGTTGATATTCTACTAGTACAGCAGCGACCTTTACAGGCTCATTCACTGAACTTTCTGGCCACAGGTTGTATTTAAAGCACCATTAAGAAGATAGTACTTAGAATTTTCAAAAATCCGGTCCCGATGATGCCGGATTTTTGAAGTTATACTGTATTTGCAATCCATTTTATAAAATTTTGAATAGTTGAAATCAATAAAATCCATTATATTCAGCATAGCTTCGTTTTATGTGTTTATTTGATTGTCTGTTACATACTGGATGCTGTTCTGTTACAGATAATATTACATATTTTTCATTACTATATTGTGGCAACAGTCAAATTTTGTGAAAGACGTATGTCTCTGCAATAAAAATACATTTTTGTTTATAATAAATTGCATGTTATTTTATAAGTAATATAACTAAACATTAAGGTATCCGAGAAGCACAGTAATTTCTGTTTATCTGTTACAATGCGATTTTTTAAATCATAATTATTTACGATAAATAATTCACTGATAATAGCTATATTAATTTATCTTCTAATATCATATGCTAATTGTAGCCATCTTTGAATTACATAATTATTATTTTTAAAATGAGGTAAGGCCATTTTTTTTTTCTGTAACTGTTAGTCTGTTACAATGGAATTGCCTTTGGTGGACATGTTCATGTACACTGTAAAATGAGGTTACTAAGAATTTTTTATGTAACTGCAACTAAAAAGAAAAAGAAAAGAAAGAAAAATCATGTAACAGATTCAGGTTTACACTTAAAAAAAAAAAAAAATTCTCCAATGTTACTAAGAATTTTCTGGGAAACTGAGATGCCTGGAACTTTTTTGCAATAAAAAAAAAAATCATGTAATTATCCCGGGTTACCGGTAAAATTTTATTAAGCATACAGATTTCTGTAGCTTTACAAAAACCAGTTTTGTAGATTTACATCTTTTTTCATTACAGCGTACAGATAAAATTTTAGTAAGCTTGTAATTTAATAACAGATTTCTGTAGCTTTTCAAAAACTACTTTTGTAGATTTACATCTTTTTTACAGTATAATGCTTCAAAATATATGTGAGAACTGATTTTTTTTAATTGCTTCTCCACTGCAAAATCCCAGCACACATTGAGAACACACTTGGAACACTTTGATTAAGAGGCTACTTCAGTCAAATGAAAAGACGCATTCGCTAATGCTAATCCTATGGAAGAAATTTATAAAGATATCTCGGTCGCATTTCAATATTTTTAAATGATTTCTTTTGCATTGAATAGTTGAGATCGATCTGAATGCAGGCCGTTTTTTACTTTTTTGATTTCGATTGCAGATATTTTTTATGAGGATGCTTTTATTTTCGAAACCGGTTCCGAAAAAGAAAGTGTCCTCATAAGAAATGCCTCTAAACAAAATCGAAAAAGTAAACAACGGCCATTGTACAGATCGATCTCAACTATTCAGTGCAAAAGAAATCATTTAAAAATATTGAAATGCAACCGAGATATCTTTATAAATTTCTTCCATAGGATTAGCATTAGTGAACGGGTCCTTTCGTTTGACTGAAGTAGCCTCTTAAAAAAAAGTGTTACAGTTACTTTAATGTGTACTAAAATGTGTTCCGAATATCCTCCTCTATAAAGAAAGTGTTCCGAAAGTGTACCGAAAATGTACCGAAAGGGTTCGGCTCTGGATATTTGTTAATTTTAAACTTAGGAACATATTTGAGAACAGATTGAGAATATATTTGAGCACACTTGTGAAATCATGCGTTCCCAAAAGTGTTCAAAAAGTGCTCTAAGGAAGCTCTAGAAAGTGTGCTGAAAAAAAAAAGAATGAGTGTTCTCAGAAGTATTCTAAAAACTGTTCAAATAGATGCTCTTCAAAGTGTTCTAAAAAGGGGGACAAAATAAGTGTTCTAAAAAGTGTAAAAGATTTGCAGTGTAGTAAAAGTTATCTTATTTTGAACACAGACATCAAGTATACCTTTATATTAAACAAAAGGGATTTTAAGAAAGTTTTATTTCACAACTTAAGGGTGTATTCCAATCCAAACTGATTATTTTCCGATTTATTTTTAAATTAATTTTTGCTCTCAAACGCATCAAACTGGCCAATTCTCTTATTTAGAAACTACATAATGTGCCGTGCTTGCCGATTTTTTGATAAACGCAGAAAATATTGCAAAAAATGTTGTCAAAGTTGGCGTTTTGAACCGAATTTTCCAAAGCGAGAGATCTGGGAATGAAAAAAAATGGTCATACTGAAAAAATAATTGTTTAAAAATCAAATTCTAATGAATTGAGAGACAAATGAAATCACACGGTCTCTTGTACATCTCTTCAAAAATAACCTCAGCAAGTTTCATGTTTTTACTTTTAAAAATGAGTCTGAAAATGTCTCACAAGGAGAGGGCCAACCTTGTTAATCACAGATTTTGATTATTTTAATATATGTTGTAGGGTAGAGACCCCTTAGTCTCAGGTTCAACGGATTTTATACAACGCTCCTTAGTTCTTGAGAAACCAGGGGGTCTAATATTAGTACACAACTTAAATACTTACTTTGTAAAGGAAGGGACAGGTTGGGCGTAGCTCGGTTGGTACGGCGTTTGCGGGCTGATCAACGGGCCCGGGTTCGATACCCGAACGCGCTACATTTATCTTTCTTACTTTTTGTTTCATAAATATACTTGTGATTATAATTTAATGATCTCAATTAAAAATTTTAATATCGTACATTATTTATAATGTTGGCAAATTTTTATTTTATTTTATCATTTTTTATTTTGAACTATTATTTCTCACCCTTTAAAGACATTTAAAAACAAATTGGATCTATTATTGAATAATAAAAATTCCAACAAATTTGTTGTAGCGCCATCTAGTTATGATAAAATAAACATATTCAAATAAAATAAAAATAAAAGCAGAAGGGAGATAAAGGGGAAAACAAAATATATGAAAGCGCAAGCATACGTATTACAAATTTAAAAATCTTTAATATGCAAAAAATCCGTTGTAATTTAATTTCGATGATAATTTTTTATATAATTATGCTTGTTACTTTAAAAAGAGAGTAATTGTATCATCGTATTGGCTTCCCTTGTTAAAACAATGCATAAATGATGTTTCTTTAAAATCACGAATTGACACAATTGTTCAATATCATTGCATCGATAAAGAATATATGAAATACATTTTAGAAGTGATTTTTAAAAAAATTAACAGTTTTTTTTATCTTTTATACAACTATTTAGTTAAAAATAAAATATTAAATAGGCTAAAATTATAATTGATATACAATATTATAAATTTTAATTGACAATGAGATTATTAAGTTATAATTGCAAGTATATTTATAAAACAAAATATGAGAAAAATAAATTTAGCGCTTTCGGGCATCGAACCCGAGCCCGCGGATCAGCCAGCTAATGCCGTACCAACTGAGCTACGCTCAACCTATCCTCTTTGTTACAAAGTACGTTTTTAAGTTGTATACTAATATTAGACGCCCTAGTTTTTCAAGAACTAACGAGCGTTGTATAAAATCCGTTGAACCTGAGACTAAGGGGTCTCTACCCTACAATATATATTAAAATAATCAAAATCTGTGATTAACAAGGTTGGCCCTCTCCTTGTCAGAAAATTTCGAGCTGTTGAGGGTGGAAAAATATTTTTTCGAATACACCCTTAATCCATTTTTTATGATAACTCCAATTATCTGGATTTTTTGCATATCCGGATTGCATCAGTCCTGACGACTGGAGTTTTACTATATAAGATGACTCCGCCAGTAGTTGATCAAATAAAGTCAGTGCTACGGGGGTTTTGTTATATTTCCTTCCTTTTAAGCTTTAGCAGTAAACTAACATGATTGCCACAACCCTTAATAAATGTCCTTCAATGGACAAAAATGAAACCCGCTAAAATTCAAATAGCAACAAAATTATAAATAAATAGTTTTTTAAATTGCCATTTTACCAGTGGTTGATCAGGCGAAAGAAGACAATCTAAAATCTAAAAATTAATCTTTAAAATATTATCCTTGGGCTATGATTAACAGTAATTCTTATAAAAATATTAGTCAAAATAAGCAAGATGAAATTGGATTATTTTAACATATCGTAATTGTCTCCAATTAATCAAAAACTAAATGTTTACACTTTCTAATTAAAAAAAAAATCATAAAATGGCTTATCTTACAGGAAACAGTTGACAACAATGTAGTAACAGGTGCACTAATATTCAAACAAAAATATTATGTCTAGTGCCACGTATAAACCTCATTTCCGCCTGAAATGGCACACTATTTCAAAAATTTTTATCAACTATTGGAGGGGTATCAACTACCTATTCTGAAATCTCTTTTCTCAGATAAATATGTTCTGTTTCAAAGTGTTACAATCACTTTGAGCTGCACAGATGATATGCATGGTTTCCGGAGAACATGGGTTTCTAAGAACTCTCTATTAAACGTGAGGCCAGAGATCTCTAGTAAATACAAAATTACAGTGAAAATGCTTTTAACACCTTGATTAAAACACCATTTCCATTGTTACTACTTACCTATTTTCATAAACTGAAGTGAAAGCATCTTTATTTTTTCTTCCGTTCTAAATAAGGTACGAATAAAAGATTAAGGGAGCATAGGACCTTTAAACTTAAAAAAAAAAAAAACAGTTTTTGGATTTGTTTTCTGATTTTTTTAAAAAAATTTCTCAAAAATATGAAAAAAAAAAAAAAAAAAAAAAAAAAAAAAAAAAAAAATTCAAAAACATGCATTATTTCTTGAGTTATAATCATTTATGGACGGTGAGTTAGTACAATTGAAATTCCGTTGATATTGAAACTTTAAAACGCGCTTTCTCTGATTAGTAAATTTGGAGTTTGCGTGCAGTATTATACTTTAAATATATAAGCTACAGCTTTGAAAATTAACCAAATATGTGTTCTTTTATAGTCTTCATGCTGAAACCAAAAAAAATCACTTTTTTTTTCCTTTCCCTTGAAAAAGTTGATTTTTTTTTTTTTTTTTTTTTTTTTTTTTGAAAATTTTGTATATTTTTTAATTTTATGCTAAAATTAAATTTTAAGCAAAACTTTTTGTATTTTATTTTGGTTTTAATTTAGAAGTACGTGTGTTATGATTCTATTTTGTTCAAAAATAATTTTCTATATGCATAATTTAGAGTTTTATCATGCGCGCAGCACTTAAACATTTTAATCCACGCATTAGTGAGATGAATTTTTAAATTTAAAATTTAAATATTAATTTTGCATATACAGCTTTTATTTTTCTTGATAATATAACTAAGAATATATACTTTAGGCAGAAATGGAAAACTAAAGGATTTTAATTCCATGTTATCTGTGTTCTGGTATACTTTGGAAAAAGCTGTGTTTTTTATCGTTTCGACAAACTCAAAGGTACTGTTCTCCTTTAATGTGCTATTTTATGCAAAAAGAAAAAAAGAAATACCACATTTATTATGTTATTAAAATAAACATAAATTATTGGTTTCCACAATATTTTGCTAGATAGTGTGATTTAATTTGGAATTACAAATTACATCGAAAGTTTAAGGCTATTCTGAAATCCAAACGGGTTACTTTCTGACACATTTTTTCATTCATTTTTGTTCGAAAACTCATGAAATCGGCTGTGTTGTTATTCAAAAACTATGTAATCGAAAGACTTTTTCCATTTTTTTGGAAAAACAAAAGATACTGCTGTCAAAATTGGAGTTTTGAACCGAATCTCCATATGTGACAACGAAATTAAAGGAAGATTAGCAAATCTTGTGACTTTACGCTTAAAAATGAGACAATGTATCAGAAAGTTTTGCGTTTGCTGAGGAGGAAAATTGAGAACCGCCTAAGGAAATATGCAGATATAAGAAATATGCTGTAAATAAATGCAGCCAAAAAAGGCAAGATTTATTTTAAAATCGTTCACACTTTAGTTAGTAAATAAATATTTTTCCCTATTTGTCTTACTTAACAATATTTGTCTTATAATAAATAAAGACACAATCTAGCTTAATGGTACACAAAACTGGAACTTTAATAAGCTAAAAGTTAAATTCTACGTTTTGAGATCTAATTACAATATTTCAGCTTAAACTTGTATTATGTTTTGCCAAAACTTGAATGAAAACTCAGTTGAACGTGGTTTTGTCCCTCATGTGTACATAGCGGCACTCGTGGTTTCTTAAATCGACCTTTTTGATTCATTTGATCTCAGTTCATTAATAATTATTTATTTTCACTAGATAGCAACACTACATTTTTGTATTCAAATCATTGGTCAAGTTTCGACTAATTATCCCTTGCACAGGAAGCTTTCGTCTCTGAACTTTGAGCCCTTTTACCATCATATTTCCCTGAAGACGGCTGTAAGAAACAGCTCGAGACGTAGAAGTTAACTTTTAGCTTATTAAAGTTCGTGTTTTGTGTACCATTAAGCGAGATTGTGTCTTTATTTATTATATTTTTTGGCGCAATTGTCCAGTATGTGTTACTGAAATATTTTTCTTTTTATCTGTACATCAGCCACCCCTAATTGTTGGGTTGCATCTATGTGTTCTCTAAAACAACCCGAAATTTAAAATTATAGCATCATTGGTTTTGAAAATATCACATATATATCTAAAAAATAATATATTTTTTAATTTCAGCCTGCACCGTTTTGAGCAAGTTTTTAAGCTGATTTCATAAATGACGAACTTTCTCTATCGCGTAAGGATTTCGCAGAAGTCAGTGTAAATTTTTTATTCTACATCATTGAGCCAACACAACGTTTAGATATTTTTCCTCTTAAGACTGTTCTCAACTGCTCTGCTCAACAAGCACAAAACGTTTTGACTGTTGGCAAAAAAGCCACCTCTGCTCTGTACAGTAAGTTACGCGCGCTAATACTTAGATAAATAAATAAATATTATTTTGTTTCTGGCCATGAAAATACATTTAAATATAATAATAATATAGGTAATTTCTTACCTTTATCTTTCTTCAGCAGCAGCAATCCTCTTATCGCAGCTTGACACACATTTTAAATGCGGTGGGCACGAGTTATCCATATTGCACGAAATCCTATAGTGTATGAATAGAAAAGTGGATGTTTAATATTTTATCTTATTTATAAATGATTCCACTCTTGACACCTTTTCTTTGGTTTAAGAAATTATATTAGTATAACTTTAAGTTTACATTTTGGTTAACACTTTACATAACGCTGCTTTTTGCAGCAACAATTTTAATATTACATCCCTTTTGATTGAGATAAACAGAGCAACTAACTTAATAATAAAAAAGTTTTTCTTGAGTCATTTAGAGTTCTATTTGATGACGATGATGTTGACGTCACACAGCTGCATCATGCGTGGGTTGATATATGAACAAATTTCACAAACATATTTCACATATTAATATCATTATTTATTTGTAATTGTATAACTTGAGTAGGATAATTTAGCTAAAATAGAAAAGTTGTTTATTACGGAATGATTTATTATTACTTAATGTATTTATTTACGTGTTCAAATGTTTGTATTCTTGAATGGTTTCCTATTTTGAAATCAGTTAATGATATCTGAGATGATTACGAATTGATTTACTGCTACTAAATAAGTTCATTTAAGTATCAGTGTTTTTGTGTCCTTGAAAATTATTACTTGTTTAATGTTTCGAAAGTAGTTTACTGTCCATATCTGAGAGGGTTATAAATCCATCACCCTTCCTTAACCATCTCAGATGCATCCGGTAATAGTTGCATGGATTCTCGATGTTTCAGGAATTGAGGTTTGGCCAGTGGTTTGGTCAAACAATCCGCTATCATATCTTGTGTTGGACAATAACGAAGATCTAGTATTCCATCTTCTTTCATCTCTTTTATTGCGTGATAGCGAACATCGATATGTTTGGTTCTCTTTGAGAATTTTTCGTTCTCCACCATCTTGATGACGCTCTGGTTGTCTTCATACAGTATTACTGGTAAATTTTGTTTTAAGTCCAATTCTGCTAATAATTTTATCAGCCTGGCAATTTCCTGTCCTGAATTAGCTGCAGCAACGAATTCAGCTTCTGCCGATGAATAGGCAATGCAATTTTGCCTTTTGGTAAACCATTGTATGGGACTATTTCCCAACATGAATAGGTTTCCAGTAGTCGATTTTCTCGTTCTTGTGTCCCCTGCCCAATCAGCGTCAGAAAATCCGATTAACTTTGGTTCGTTATTTGTGTTCAATGTCAAATTTAAAGTTTTTGTAATGTTCAGGTAACTTATTACGCGTTTCACACCGTTCCAGTCTTTTAGGCGTGGAGTTTCACATCTTCTGCTGAGTATGTTAACAGCGGCTGATATATCTGGACGCGTAGTGGTTCCTATATATAACAACGATCCTATCGCTTGTCTGAATTTCGTATTGTAAGGCAATAAATTTTCTTCGTCTTCTAATTTGTGAAAACCGGCATCCATGGGAGTGCTTACTGGTTTCGCGTTTTCTAGATTAAATTTTCTTGCGAGCTCTTCTATTTTTAGTCTTTGATTCAATTTATACCCGTTTTCTGATTTGTTTATTTCCATGCCTAAATAGTGAGATACTTCCCCAAGGTCCTTTAATTCAAATTCTTCCTTTAAAGCTTTTATTATTTTTTCAATTGTTTCATTTTCACCGCCTATCAAAATGTCGTCAACATAGACTATTACGTAAGTTGAAATTTTGTTCTCTTTTCGTGTATATAGACATGTGTCCACGGTGCTTTGTTGAAAGTTTAAATTTTTTAAAGATTGTGCGATTATTTTATTCCAGGTTCTGGCTGCCTGTTTAAGTCCGTAGATGGATTTTTTCAGTTTACAGACTTTGTTTTCTGAGTTTTTCTCAATGTAACCCTCAGGTTGTTTCATGTACACTTCATCTTCTAGCTCACCGTAGAGAAAAGCTGTGTCTATGTCTATGTGCCTCACGTTCAAGTTCTTATATGCGGTTGCTGTCAAAAATGTTCTGATGGTTGTTTGTGACACTACTGGGGCGAAAGTCTCGTCATAGTTTTCCCCATATTTTTGACTAAACCCTTTGGCTACTAAACGTGCTTTGTACTTTTGAGTGTTCCCGTAACTGTCTAATTTCCTTTTGAATGTCCATTTGCAACCTATAAACTTTTTGTTAGGTGGAGGATCCACTAACTCCCATGTGTTGTGCTTTCTCAGCGAATTTATTTCGGCTTGTGTGACTTTAAGTCAATTTTCCTTTTCTTTGGGATTGTTTATTTCCAGTATTTCATTCCAACTAGTTGGTTCTGTCATATCATCATTTTTTACATAACAGACATATCTGTCTGGTGGTACCCCCCCTGTTCGATCTTTCAGATCTTCTTGGTTCATTGGTCGGTTGTTTGGACGTGGTTGGTTCTTCGGTTGTGTTGTTTATCTCCGTTTCAATGTAATTTTTGTCGTCATATTCACCGTTGTTTTTTCTGTGTCATTTAATTTAGTAAAGTCATCTTTATTGTTTAGGATATGTGAAGATGAACCAGAATCAATAATCCAGGTTTGTTTTCCTGCTTTGTCTATTAGAAAGGCTGCGTCGCTGCTTTGATCTGGTTTTGTTTCCGTTCTATAATTTCTCTTGTCTACTGATTCGCGGTCAGTGTTTCCTATGTGATTATCCGATTGTTGATAACACAACGATGATGAGTAATGTTTGTTTTTGTATGTTTGTTGTTGTTTTTATGTATTTGGGTGATTGTTTCGATTTTTCAAATGCCAACATTCTCTGTACGTGTGATTTCTTAATTTGCAATATGTGCACTGTTTATCTTTTTTAAAGTTATCATTTGAATATCTCTTTTGCGTTTTAAACGCTTTTGTTGAATTTTCACCCTGGTCTGCGATTTCAACGCTTCTATTGTACTCATTTGTTAATTTACTTCTAATAAATTGTGGTGTAAGCTCGTCCTCATTCTGTGATTCAAGTGCAGTAATTAAAGTATTATAACTAGGGGGTAGCGAACACAGCAATAAAGCTGAAAGATGGGAGTCGCTAATTGTTTACCCGATCGCTGAGAGTTTGTCTAATAGTTATAGAATGTATGTTATGTGTTTGATTAGGTTCCCGTTTTCTTGGAGCTTGGCTCCATAAAGCTTTCTTAACAAAAATAATTTACTAGAGAGGTTCGCCCGTTCGTGTATCGTTTTAAGTGCGTTCCAAGTGTCTCTGGCTGTGTTAAGCCCTTTTACATGGACAATTTGAGAATCTTCAATTGACAGGTTAATTATGGCTCTGGCCTTCCTGTCCTTTTTCTCCCAATCGGTTGTGACTGGCGTGGGCCTATCTTCGCTAATTACGTTGAACAAGTCTTCTCTAATCAGTAACATCTCAGTTTTAAATTTCCAATTGCTATAGTTACTAGCGTTAAGTTTTTCTACAAGCTGTATCTCACGTGATGCGGCCATTTTACTAGTTATTTTGGTTTTGTTGGTAAAGAGGAATTGCTGTTTTATTATTTTCTATAAAACTTCTTATATATATCTAGTTTTCTTCAATTGTTTAACATTTCATATATATCAACAAAAAAACAATGCACAATATTTATTTTATCAGCAAATAACTGGTAAACTATATCTTTCAATAATTTTCAACAATTTCTTTTTAATGTGCATACCTCTATGGCCAGTAGTTTTTTTTTTCACAAATATTATTTATCTACTAAAATACAGACTTTCTCAGTCTCGGAATCAAATATCATTTATAAATAAGATAAAATATTAAACATTCACTTTTCTATTCATACACTATAGGATTTCGTGCAATATGGATAACTCGTGCCCACCGCATTTAAAATGTGTGTCAAGCTGCGATAAGAGGATTGCTGCTGCTGAAGAAAGATAAAGTAAGAAATTACCTATATTATTATTATATTTAAATGTATTTTCATGGCCAGAAACAAAATAATATTTATTTATTTATCTAATTATCAGCGCGCGTAACTTACTGTGCAGAGCAGAGGTGGCTTTTTTGCCAACATTGACACATTTGCAAATGCATTTTTTAACGGAAAGATATAATATTGGAAAGCTTGACTATGGAAGCAATTTAGAATTGAGCTGTTTTTTCCATTTTTTTTTATCAATAAATTACCTATTGAGTTAAAAGCGATTTTCATCACGTGACAAATACGTTTTTCGCCCTTCGCTGACTGGTTATTCTTCTTTCGCGCAGAAATTCGGTTCAAAAAGCCCTCTTTAGACACTATTTTCCGAAAAATCTATTACGTTTGCCAAAAAAAACGGACAAAACAGTTCGATTACATAGTTTATGAACAAAAACACCTGCTAGTTTCATACATTTCCGAACAAAAAATGAATTAAAACTTATGTCATAAAGTTGCCCTTTTGGATTTGAGAACAGCCTTGATCGGTATTTTACCTTCAAAACATACGACTTAAAATGATTTATGAATTTGTAAAATTGCATGTTCCTACTTGATCATTCTTTATAATTGTCATCTATCACGAACAGTTAATATTACAGAAACCTTTTCCATTTCTGTGCGTTTTATCGCCAGTATTTTCTATAATTCAACGAAAGCAGATGGGAGTAACCTGATTACATCTTTTGTTCACATATTTTTAATTTATGAATGTTAAACTAAATACGCCCAAGTGAAAACATTTATTATGTCAGATTAGCAGATGGATGGTAATAATTTTTGCAATGAACATTTTTGGTAGTCTTTCTGAAAACTTTACAAAAAAAAAAAAAAAAAAAAAAAAAAAATGGTATAATCCAGACATCATTTTCTGAATAATGCATAACAGGTTACGTATCGGTTTTGAATACTAAGTTGAGATGTGCTTAAAGCTTGCCGATATTTTAAGTCAGTGTCGCTAGAAGTGAACATACGCATTTTTGTAACGATTTTGGAAAAACAAATATATGAACAGAATTGCCACAAGCGACTATTTTTTATTCTGTCCGTACCACTATTTTTTAAGAAGATATTTTGTAGTATATTTTTCTTGCAAATGTTGTCAAAGCGTATGTAAAAAATTTTGGTTTTGAAAAAGTGGTGCGAAAAAAAAAAAATAAATAAATAAAAAATAGTCGTTGTGTCAGCCCTGTATAAGCAAAGATAAGAATTTTATTTTCTGATATGTTCCATGTGACAGCCCTTTTGTTGAACTATCATATTGCATGTTGATTATATATAATACAAACTCGATTTATGTCGTCAGATGCCGCCATCCGAAGAATCTACAACAGTCCTTTTCCATTTTTTTTTTTTTTTTTTTGGTCAAGGGTCCATTCCTCTCCAGACCTCTATCCCTCATTGCCTTTGTAATCCACCCAATTCTTCCGTGGTCTTCCCAGTTTCCCTTTTTTACTTGTTTTATACTTGAATGTGATTTCGGGTAGTCTTTCATCATTCATTCTTTTAACATGACCATACCAAATTAACTGCTTTTTTTAATGTCATCTAATATGGTTCCCTTTATTTTCATCATTTCCTTTATTCTTTCATTTCTTATTCTTTCTATTTTTGATACCTGCATGAACTTCTTAGGGCATCCATTTCTACTGCCGCTAATTTCTTTCTTTCTGTCTCCGTAATTCTCCATCCTTCTGCTCCATATAACAATATGCTCTTTACAATAGAGTTGTATATATTATACTTCCTTTTCCTAGAGGTCTCCTTACTCCACCAAATAGAATTTAATAGTTTTATAGCTTTTCTCCCCTGACAAATTCTGCATTTAATTTCCTGTGAGTATCTTCCTTCTCAATTAATGTCTACACCTAGATATCTATAATGCTTATGCATGTTGATTTCCAAGATAAAATAGCTTTTCATAAAATAACAAGGCTGATTTTGTTGCACTCATCGACCACAATCTTCCAGAGTCCATCCATTTTTGGGGGGAAGCCGCTTATAAATAGCTTGTTTTAAAAGTCCAAATGCACAGTAAATCTATAGGAGACATGTTGCGGGACTTGGGTGGGATGTAGTTAAATGAACTAGTCTCAATTCCGCGGATTCATTTCTCATTTTTTTCTAAAACTACAGTAGTAGATTTAGAGTAGTGATGGGCGATTTCGATTTTTTTAATCGATTTAATCGATACTATGGCCAACTCGATTTAATCGATACTATGAATTTTTTTAATCGATGTCTCTAAGACAAAATAAGGTAATATCATTTTCATTTGCCTTCAAAAATTGAAGATAAAGTAGTTGGATGTGCCAATCCCAAAACTTTCATCTGCCTCATAAATGTTAAAACTTCAAAATTCGCTATCACAGTGTCAAATTTAAATGATAACCTATGCGCATCATGAGGATTCAAAAAGGATAGGTTCGTTGAAGTATGTGCATTTTAAAAGAAAATATAAGCATTGCATTTTCCTAACAAATCATTGAATTTCGGCCCACACCCTCTTAGGCTAATGTCAGACGAACGTCTTTCTGCACGCTTTTTTCGCTCTTACGCCATCCCCCTACACCTTCGCTGGCATGTGTAGGGACGGTGTAAGAGCGAAACAAAAGCGTGCAAAAAGACGTTCGTCTGATATTAGCCTAGATGTCTGCAAAGGAAAATCCCAATTCAAAGAGCATAAAAGCGACAGCTGTTGGGCAGTATACACCCAAGCCTAATAAGGATCTATTTATCTGAAAGTGTAACAGAATATGAAGTTTGATTAAATTCCGTGCATTAGTTTTGAGATATGGCTGAAAAAAAAAAAAAAAAACAGTATAGCAGCGCAGTCTGTTACATGATTAACACGAAAAACTCAGGGACAACTTATGTCAATGACACATAATATTAAGTTTGATGAAATTCTGGCCATTACTTCTTGAGATATTCTCGCTAATATCGTGTAAATTCTGAAAAACAGTGTTAAATTCAGGGGCTGGTATGGGTGGACCCCCCCCCCCCGCCCCCGAAACTCTAGAATGTCCCTCTCCAGAACCATAGAAATCCCTCCCGGAGAAAAATGTCTGAATTCAACACTGCTAAAAAAAGCAGCATGGCAGCACAACCTTTTATATCATTTACACGAAAACCTAATCATGAATAACTTATGACAGAATATTAAGTTTGATGAAACTCTGTTCATTAGTTCTTGAGATATGATCCCTAAAATCGTTTAAATCCAGAAAAAGTGTTGAATTCCGGAGGGACATGCCCCCCCCCCCCCTCCCGTGCAACATTCAAATGTCCCCCCAGAAGGTTTGAGATTTTATGCTTAATGTACAAATGTTCATATCCAATCCCCTTCCCCTCTGAACTGTCCTTCTCTCGATCCGCAGAAATCCCTCCCGGAATTGTCTGAATTCAACACTGCTGATAAAATCTGCATAACAACGCCCCCTGTTGGGTGATTTACACAGAAATCTAATATGCAACAATTTATGCCAACGTCTAACTGAATGTGAAGTTTGATGAAAATCCGTGCATTAGTTCTTGAGATAGAGCTATTGCGAAAATCGGGGAAAATGCAGCATAGCAGCGCCACCTCCCGGTAGATTTACATCAAAAAGTAATCGGCACCAATTTATATGAAAGTCTAATTGAATCTAAAGTTTCAACAGATTCCATGCATTAGTTCTTGAAATAACACCGCCCACAATTTTTTTGTCAGAGACAAACAAATAGACAGACTGACAGACAGACAATGTATAAAAATAGTCAAATCGTATTCCAGACAAGATCTTCTAAAACTATAAATCCTTCGAAAACCGGAAGTCGAAATTTTTCACGAATCCAATGCTTTCTTTTTCTAAAGACAAAAGAAAGCAAGAAAAAAATTAACGCATCGATTCTGCCCGTAAATTAAGATCAGAAATGGCGAATCGATTCAGTTTCGATTCGATGCCGATGTCGATCTTTAGATGCGGGCAGGATCGCTATATTTTGATTTACTTCAATTCTTTAGATTCAGGCGAATCGATTCAGTTCAGATTCGATGCCGATTTTTAGATATTATTTTTTGATTTTCTTCAATTCAAATCTCATCGCGCATGATCCACGATTCGGGTTGAATAGATTCCTCCAATTTTACTGTTTTAGCGGCAGAATTGCTGTAAAATTTTGTATAAGAGCCTTTTTTTTTTTTTTTTTTTTTTTTTTTTTTTCTAGGTTCAGTGTTGAATGGCGGGTTGATTTCTTGACTGCTCCAGTCGGGATGGGGGGAGATTTTAGAGTTCCGTAAGGAGGGATGCACATTTGTCCATTAAAAAGCATAAAATCTCAAAACTTTCGGGAGAGACATTCCAATCTCCCCCTGAATTCAATACTATGTTAAATCGTTATACTTTTGTTTAGAAACCTAGTTATTTGGGTTACTAGTTTATTATGTAGTATTTTTCAAGTTCGTCCCTTCTAATCCTTTCCGCCCCCCCCCCCCCCTTCCTCGCCAATCTTAATTTACAGGGCCGTTCAAAATATGCATGCTATTTTAAAAATGCCCAATTCTCGTTCTATTTTATTATAAATCCTTGACCAAAGATACATTTCAGATCACCCCTCCCACCGTTTGTGACTTACCTGTCCCCCGGGGAGCATATTTATTGTTTCTTCCAAACCATCTCCTGTAACATATTGTTGGAAAGCTTTTAATGTCCTCTTTCATTTTCTGACCCTCCGCCCCCCGCCCGACTAGTTACACGCTCTTGGCACTTTTTAGCACACAGGCTATCAAAGCCTGAGATCTAATGTGCCCGTCGGTTTTGTATGTATGTATGTACGTACGTAACGCGATAACTCTTGATAGACATATCCGATTTGCTTCAATTTTTTTTCTATGTTCATTCTGCTAAGGCGCTTCACTGATTAGTTTTGGGGGTTCATTAGTTAAGTATAAAGGGGAAATGGGGGCCAATCCCCCCCCCCCCCTTAGCTTAGATAAATGGGTTTTTCATGCAGAATTATCAGATTTTCTTCAAATTTTGGTATATCGGTTAATTTTGATAACGAGTTTCTCTTATTATATTTGAAGGTTCATTGTTATAGTCTAAAGGGGGGAGGTGGGGACGAGGGGATAATACCCTCCCTAATTTAGATAGATGGGTTTTGCTATCCGATTTACTTCAAATTTGGTATACCAGTTTATTCTGATAAGGCGCTTCCCTAATTAGATTTGGAAGTTCATTGGTTAAATATAAAGAGGGGGAACAGGGGGCTAATACCCCTTAATTTAGATAAATGGGTTTTTCTATCCGATTTGCTTCAAATTTGGTATACCGATTTATTTCGATAAGGCACTTCCCTGATGACATTTGGAGGGTCATTGGTTAAGTATAAAGGGGGGAAACGGGGAGGGGCAATTCCCTCCGCCCCTTAGTTTATTTTTCGAGGGGCATTGTTCTTTGAAATAAGAGCATAATATACAGTTAGTGTGAATAGCCTGTGAGCTCAATGCCATCAGTTTAACTGGGCACTTTTCTTTTTCGCTCACATGCTATCAAAGCCTGAGAGTTAATGTGCCCGCAGTTTCTATATGTATGTATGTACGTATATACGTAACGCGATAACTCTCGATAGAAATATCCGATTTGCTTCAAATTTTTTTTCTAGGTTCATTCTCATAAGGCGCTTCCCTGATTAGTTTTGGGGGTTCATTGGTTAAGCATAAAGGACGGGGGTACGGTGCTATCCCCCCCCCCCCCCCACTTAGATAAATGGGTTTTTCATGCAGAATCATCAGATATGCTTCAATTTTGGTATACCGGTTAATTCTGATAAGACGCTTCCCTGATTAAATTTGGAGGTTCATTGTTTAAGTATAAAGGGAGGAACAGGGGCTAATCCCCCTTAATTTAGCTAGATGGGGTTTTCTATCTGATTTGCTTCAAATTTGTTAACCAGTTTATTGTGATAAAGAGCTTCCCTGATGAGATTTGGAGGCTTATTGTTTAAGTATAGAGATGTGACGGGGGGGGGGCTGATTCCCCCTTAATTTATTTTTCGAAAGGCATTCTTTGAAGTAAGAGTATAAAATATAGTATGAATAGACTGTGAGCTCAATGCCATCAGTTTAACTCGATAGTTTTCTTTTTTATTTACTGTTGTTTCAGCGAGTGCACTCTGCATGTCAGCGAATGAGTCAGTAACTGTTTATAGTTTTTAGATTACTGCTGGTGAAAGAAAAAAAAAAAAAACATATAATCAAGGAATATACCTTTATTTATTTGTTAACCAGAGAAAAGTATGTTATTTCATTGTTAGTGGCACTAAAAATTGTTTCACTGTGCATACGCGAATGCAATCAAAATATAATGTGCATAATGTATTAGCTAAGTATATAGAGCAACTTTTGTGAAAGTCTCAAAATCATAGCTTAAAAATTCTGAAAATTAACGCTATCTTAGCACTAATCAACAGATATTTGATACAACCCTTCATTTTTTTTTTTTTTTTTTTTTTTTTTTGGAACAACAGATTTTGAGCTTATTCTATCGATGATAATTCTCAGGATTTTGAAGCTATGATTTTCAGACTTTCACAAAAGTTACTCTATATACTTAGCTAATACATTATGCATATTATATTTTGATTGTGTTCGTGCATGCGCAGGTTTACCAAAAACATTTTTTGGTAAACCTGCTCATTTTTCATCGAATTTTTATTATTTTTTAATTCTGATTGCAGAGTATTGTGAACAATGTTGTTTGTCATCTTTTCTGAAAAGAACTTTTTGTTATATTAAGAACTCGGCAAATTATAAGCAAAAAACTTGGCGAAATTTGGGATTGTTTTTATAAAAACCTTAATTTCTCTACAAGCATACATGCTATCCTCATAAAAATGAACACAGTATATTACAATAAGTCACTTATTAATAATCTTGAGTTTAAGCGCTTTTGCTACATTAGTTTTTACAGGGTTATCCAAAAGATATTCGTTCTTTTTCAATTTGTTGACGGTCCCCTATGGAGTTTAGGGAAAAATCTTCGCGGGAATATATGACCTATAGTATACTGTTTACACACCTGCAGTTTCAGGTTAATTCCTTATGTATTTTTCTGGATATTTAACAAAACGTCTAAAATCGAAAGTGACCGGTCACCTTTGGCCATAAAGTATATCTTACATATCTTTAAAAGTAATAGCTAGATTAGATGAATTTTTTTTTTTTTAATCTATTACAATTTGTAAAACATGGCAGCACACAAACAATTAAATTTTTTTTGTTAATTTTTCTAATGAAACCATCTGCTTTAAAAAAAAATGAGTTAAAAAATTACTAAACTATGTTTTTCTAGAAACTTCGTTGTTACGTTTTGCAAGTTAATAGATAATCGTGAAAGTTATAATAATTCTTGCAGGAAATGTCAGAATATATAAAGAACTCAATCTTCAGCAACGAAAATAAAGTTTATCTTTTTGTTTAAATAATTCGTTTAAGATAGTTTTTAAATTTATATACATTTTTTTTTTCGTTATTTTCATTAACATGTGTGTAGAATCCATCGAACCTGGAATTTGAACCATGGTCCTTTGATTTGGAAATCAGTATGCTACCACTGCACCACTTCTTCTATTTTTTTCATAATCTTCTCTATTCTGGGGATATAGATTTTGGCTGTTTACATCATGCACACCCCAATTTTTCTTGACTGTGCCAGGTTCCCCAGTAAAGGATTCTCAGGACTCTTAAAGCTTCAAAAATTTCGAAATTTTAATTTTTTTAGATGTTGAACTGCTGTCTTTTCTGAACATTTTGATATAATTGTTTCCTCGAAAATCCCATTAGAACAGAAGTTATGGATTTTAGAATTATACCCGCGCAATAGCTGAAGCAGCGTTTCCGAAACTTTGAAGTCATTTTTCTCCAAATGATGTTTTTAGGCACAACGCGCAGGATATCTCAAAAATTTCTGAATATATTTTCATCAAATTTTGAAAACATATGGTTCATGTTAGCCTATAAACGGGACTTAAAATTTCATTTTTATCGCTCAAAAAAAATTTTTGGGGGGGATTATACTGTTGAAATTTTCAAAATTTTACATTAGCTAAATACAACTTTGTATTAAAAATATAAAAATGCCTTAAATACAAATTTACTTAGTTTCAGGGTAGTTATTAAAATCTTAAGTATAATTAGGCACAAGAAAATTTATTCTAATCGCAAAATTTATTTTATAATACTGCGCGTAAGCTGTTATACCACTTTTCTGCTCGACAAATGTCTTACAGTTTGGTGCCCCCTATAAATACTAATTCTACATCTTGCAATTTTTTAAATGCATAAAATTAAAGAACATATTTATATTTTTCATCCCAATAAAAATTGTGTTTTAAAATCGTATATATTTTAAGATATCAAATGTTAAAAATGGTCTATTTTTATCATTTTTTTCCAATTTTAAGACTCTTGAGACCCCTTAACCTCCATCAATCTCTTTGGGCCTCTTTCTGTCGTCAATCGATAATCCTAATTTTGGGGCACCAATTGCAAAATCCGTCGTTATTCGAACCAACGGCCCGTTGATTTCTATACCAGCATTGCATGTATATGCCACTATACATTTCTTCTATATCTCCTCATAATCTTCTCTAATCTGGATACCAGCTCCTTACACGTGTTAAAAAATGAAATAATAAATAAAATGTTACACATAAATTTAAAAAAAAGTACGTTGATTCAATTTTTTTCCTTTATTATTTTTGTTCCTAAAGACTGAGTTCCTTATTTTGACATTTTCTGCTAGACTTACTTTAACTTTCATTCTTATCAATTATCTTGCATAACACAACAGCGGAAATCTCAGTGAAACAAAGCAGTTTAGTATTAATGAAAATAATAATAATAATAATAATAATAATAATAATAATAATAATAATAATAATAAACTCGTTTGTAAAGGATATGTTTTAATTAAAAAGGTTCATTAAATTTTTTTAAAGTAATGACTTAAAAAAGAAATTCAAAATTGCATACGTAGGGATTACAATCCCGGGATCCCGCATCATTCTTAATCCCGAAAATCCCGGGATCTTGTCTGCGAAATCCCGGGATTTTGGGGATTGTCCTTTTTTTAAATGGAATAATATTCAGCTGAAATAAAAAAATATATATATTCATAGACTTTCTCTTTTGGAAAGAAAAAGAATTAATTTTTATGAAATTTATATATCCTTGAAAAAATATACATATTTCAAGTATTTTTTACATATTTCAAAGCGATTAAATCGTTTAACATGAAAACCTTTTGACTTGCAAACAGATGTTACCCGCTCGGCTATTATTCGGGAACAATGAAATCATTTGTTTATTTCGATTTCGCCGCGATTAGAAATCCGGTCGTTTCAGCAACTGGTAATCATAAAATTTCGAATTAGAGTTTACTGATAAGCGTCCCATTTGAGTTTCATAGTCATTATTATGTGCTAACTTCTTTGCTTTTCGGGCGTTTATACCTATTTTGCTTTAAAATGTCTAATGAAAAGGATTTTGTAGCTCATAGGAAAGATAATGATACATCTTCAGTATGGCACTGCTATTTAAGGTCAAAAGATGAAAAAATCGCTAAACGTAAAAGATGTAGCCAAGTGCTTAAAACGTTAGGAGCATCGACTAAGGGTTGCATGCACATTTATCGACGAAACATGGTACTAAAGTTTAGAAAGAATTTAATACTTCATCTCTTCCTTCCACACGTCAAGATTGCATAGAACATGCATTGCTTTCTAAAAAGCGGAAAATAGAAGATTATTTTAGTAGTGATAAGGAATCACTGGGTTTAATTTTATTGCGAATGACAGCTAAAGACTGTTTTTCATTTAACTTCAACTGATTTAAGAAACTTACCGATAGCTAAAGGCTATAATGATTTGCCAAAATCTGCAGCATCATTTCGAAATCGTGTAGTGAACTATAATAAAAGAGTTAATTACAAGTGAAATACAAACTTTTAAAAATTCAGGAAAAAAATTTAGTTTGACTTTTGACGAATGGACATTTACTGCAAGCAAGCGATTTATGAATATTAATGCCCATTCAAGAAATTTAAATTTGAGCAAATTCAGGAATTTAGGCCTTATGCGCATATATCATAGCTGCCAACCTTTACGCTTTTTTCCTACCACTAAAATTTAATAGATATTTTCCCCTTGTTTAATCGGGAGATTTCGAATATTAAGTAAGACAATATTTACCGCAAAATTTTAGTGGTAAGAAAAAAGCGTAAAAGTTGGCAGCTATGATATATGGATTTTTTACAGCAAAAAAGTGCATTGAAATACTAACAGAGTGCTTAAACGAATATGACATTTCCCTAAAAACAGACAATGTTACAACTGGGACTTGGAAATGAAACTTTAGATGCCGTCATATTTCTTAGAACATATTTTCAAAGGAATACCGATTAGTTATAGGAAACAGTGAACTATTCAAAATAATCTTTTTTTTTTTTTCACGAGGTACGTAATAATTTTTTATATTATGCAACGTTTTCGAATCTTAGCAGCTATTGCTATTTAGAAATTTAAACTATACATATATGTATTATTTTATTCTATGTGTGTGTGTGCTAAGTTCTTTTATTTCAATAAAAAAATCTTCATGTTAGGGAAAACCTTGCATTTGCAATATCCTAGAATTATAAAATATAATTACGTGAGTATGAGAATAATTCATAATTTAATTCGTGATTTTAATTAGTTTTTAATATTGTAAATATTAAACTATTCAAAAACTTGTTTAACAGGAAATAAAAGAAATTATCTAGAAGATGAAGCATAGACATTTCATGTTTTTTGTTGCATTTTCAAACATCAACAGCGTATTTATTTTAATTTTCAATTGTTCTAATTTATCCTATAAGTTTTAATAATTAATTGAAGTTAATTTTTTTAATTTGGTATATTTTCATATGTAAATTAGGCTGTAATTTTGCTTTGTCTTTTCTATAGTATTATGATATTTAGCTATTGTAAAAATTGATGATATTACAGAAATTCTAATTTTCCTAATCCCGGGATTGAATCTAAGCAATCCCGAAATCCCGGGATTGGAAATTAGTCTCGGGATTGTAATCCCTATGCATACGTTGATTATAACTTCTAAAAGATATATTTAAAATATGATGGTGATCAGTACTTTTGTACATATTGAGCTATTGTTATATAAATAGTTCGAATGTTTACAACGCTAAAGATTTCATATAAAATAGGGGTGCACAACCACAACCTGTGGCCCGCGGGCCACCAAAAATACCACTATTTTTAAGCAGAAAAAATTTCCTAATGAATTGACAGAAACTTTGTTATTAAATAATTAAAATGATACTTTTAAATTTTTTGTGGTGGCAAACAATTTCTGCAAAAAAGTTGTGTAGCACTAATATAAAATATAGCATTACGCGTCTGTTATATAATTTTTAGATTATATTATGTAGCGTTGAAAATTACATCTATTGCTTTTGAAGTTTTTAAAACTCCATATAATGTTGATGCTAATAAATATCATGAAAATAAAACTGTAAAATTTTCTCGAAATATGAGGAGCTTAGTTAATAATTCAAAGAAGAATATAATGTAACATTACAGTTTTTGTTGAATTTATATGGATTTAATAAATGTATTTAGAAAACAAGTAAATCAAAAACATATTCTCATTATATCACGAAAGATTTTGTGCGAAATTATATTTTCATGAAAGCGTGATAAGAAGCAATTTTGCCCCAACTGCTATAGCGAATTAAACAAAATTTGTCCTATCATTACATTAACGACAGTGATGTAGCGTATTTGCCTAACTTTAAAATCACGTGTCCATCATTTATAATGCAAATTTCTTCATTAAATCTCAATTACGTGGAAAAATGTCTCATTAGTTATTCACGCTAACGTAATCTATCAACTTTCAAACCATTTTATTAGAAAATACGAGGTGGAATGTAAAATTAATTTGCAATTTTTATTTGAAACTAAGCATTTTAAATTACCTAGGAAGTATCAATTTATCTAGCGAGTACATATTAATTTTATAACAGAATTTATAATGAAGTTCGTTTACGATGAAAAGGAAAGTAAAGTTTTCGTCGGTTGAAAATTGTAATTTCTGACTGTGTAAAGAGATGGTATAACAAAAATATTCTCCAGTTGGGAGAATACATTAATAGAAATGAAATGATAAATTTATTTTGTTGCATTTTGGAAAAAAAAAGTAAACCAATAACTCATCACTTTAAAAATTTTGTTGAGTCGAATTAAAAAAGCAAAGTATATACTTTAGAGAATTAACTTTTTTTTAAATTGTGTATTGTATTTTTTCTTTCTTTTTTTTTCAGTGCTGTTCTTATTTACTTCACATATTCGGTTATCATTCCAATATTCACATCCTAGAAATAAAATAATAATGGTGATGATCACAATAATAAATAATAAAAATACATAAAACTCTCTATAAAGGATTCTATTCACTACCCTCCTTTTAATGTAACATTATTATTATTATTATTATTATCGATATTCTTCTTCTTCTTATTATTATTATTATCATCATCATCATCATTATTACTATTATTTTCACAAACACTAGATTGTAATTATTTACTATTGATTTGGAGCAAATCTGATAGCTTGCTTCATTTTCTCTGTTTATAAAGATATTATTTTGCCTGATTAGAGAAACGGTTAAAGATTCTGTTTATCGCACAGATAATAAATGTAATAATCAAAAAAACTTATTATTGTAATTTAAGAAAAAAAAACTTATTTGGAACTCAAAAGAAAATATTTTGAAAGCTGCTCATGGAATGATATCCCATACTGTATACTCAAACCGAAAAAGATCTTGAAGAAATGTTATCACTTACAAAATATAACATCGCTGTTAATATTATGCGTATTACATTCGTAAACAATAAAAGTAAATTTCCCAAACCAAAAAAAAAAAAAAAAAAATCTTGAAATAACTCACTATAGAATCGCCATACTTCAAATATTCTCAATATTATATGAAACATATAAAAAATATTAAAGCACTATTTTAATTCTCAAATTTAAATTAATTTCCAATTAAATATTTTCTATTTTTTAATGTCCAACTCTGAATCTGCTTTTTAGAAGTTGAGATATTGCTTTCAGATATTAAATTCTATCCAACCTTAAAGTTTAAAAATGCAAGCTAAGTGCATCTAAGGAAAGTTTGAGGTTCCACTGCAAAAGGGGAAAAAAATGCTGATTTTAGAGGAAAAAACTGTGCATCCAGTACGCCAATAAAAAAGTGTTTATTTTACAGAAATAGTCTATATTTACTACGGACTTTCTGTTTAACAGATTAGAACATAATAAATGCTGATTCTTTCCATAAAATAAATATTTTTCTACTGGCGTGCTGGTTGACAGTTTTTTCCTGTAAAATCAGATTTTTTTTTTTTTTTTTTTTTTTTTTTTTTTTTTTTTTACAGTGTAGTGGTATACGCCCGGGCTCAGCCAAGCCTTGTTTAGTGAAAAAAAAAGAAGAAAAAAAAAACAGACGTAAATCAATCAAAAGCTATATGACCAATTAAGTTAAAGTTTTTTCCAGTTTGATATCTTCGCCCCCTGCTGGAAAATATTGCAAGCACGAATATATTAAGCAAAAACTTGTGCGAAAAAGGGGAGACTTTTAGTTGTTTTGAGGTGCCTGACTAACTTACGATCATGTCTGTCACTAAATTCATATTAACCGCTCACGGGACGTCCTCCGAACTTACACGACTACGTTTGTATAAACGATTTGGATTAATAAAGAAGTTAGGTCAATGAACAGATTCCAGAGTCAAATTATTTCATTACTCCCTTTCAAGTTATACTAATCCTACATTGTACTCACCTAAGTATATCCACTCGCCAAGACGTTACATATATACAGGGTGTTTCAAATCTATATGTCAAAAATGTAAAGGCAGGTAGAAAGGATCTAAATAAGGAGATTTCGTATGTGAATGTGGGTGCAGAAACGCAGCGTCGAGGCAGTAGAGGGCGCTGTTGAGTGCAGTGGATGAAAGCACTTCGCTGGCTTGAATCGTCATTCCCCGCACGGATTTCGAGCAATATCCATTGTTACACCAATGCGGAGCTTGTTCAAGTATGGGGTTGTGCAAGAAAATGGATTGACTGCTCAAAAAATTTACATGGAACAATTACCAGGTAGGATTCTGCCGGATCCCGAACATTTAAACGTCTTCATTGAGAGCTGTGCGTGAATGGACTGTTTTATGCTTCCAGGCGTGATACAGGCACTATAAGCTATCGCAGAATTCCGCCAGTGCACTGTTAAAAATTTTGCAGCATTCTGGCAGGTCATTCGACCGTTTTTTGAAAAAACGGTTTCATAACCATAATTTAACTATATTCTGACCATAAAATGGCCAATAATACGGTCAGAATAGTGTTAAAATTACGGTTGCGTAGCCGTTTTCGGAAAAAACGGTCAAATGACCTGCCAGAATGCTGCAAATTTTTAACAGTGTGGAAGAAATAGTATAACGCTCAGCAGAGTATAAGTCCTTCGACAACCTCTAGAGCTGTTGGGCGTGAGCCATTTCCTTGTTTAAGAGGCTACTTCAGTCACGCGAAAAGACCCTTTCGCTAATGCTAATCCTATGCAGAAATTTATAAAGATATCTCGGTCGCATTTCAATATTTTAAAATGATTTTTTTTTTTTTTTTTTTTGCATTGAATAGTTTTAATCGATCTGTAAAAAGACCGTTGTTTACTTTTTCAATTTTGTTTACAGGTATTTTTAACTAGGCCATTTTCATTTTCGGAACCGGTTTCGAAATTGAAAGCATCCTCATAAAAAAAAATCTGCAATCAAAATCGAAAAAGTAAAAAACGGCATGCATACAGATTGATCTCAACTATTCAATGCAGAAAAAATCATTTAAAAATATTGAAATACGACCGAGATATCTTTATAAATTTCTTCCACAGGATTAGCATTACCGAACGCGTCTTTTCGTTTGACTGAAGTAGCCTCCTCGGTCGCATTTCAATATTTTTAAATGATTTCTTTTGCACTGAATAGTTGAGATCGATCTGTACAAAGGCCGTTGTTTACTTTTTCGATTTTGTTTAGAGGTATTTCTTATGAGGACACTTTCTTTTTCGGAACCGGTTTCGAAAGTAAAAGCATCCTCATAAAAAATATCTGCAATCGAAATCAAAAAAATAAAAAAAGGCCTGCATTCAGATCGATCTCAAATATTCAATGCAAAAGAAATCATTTAAAAATATTGAAATGCGACCGAGATATCTTTATAAATTTCTTTCATAGGATTAGCATTAGCGAATGCGTCTTTTTATTTGACTGAAGTAGCCTCTTAACTCCATACATGAAATGCATGTCGGGGAGCTCCGCATTGGTGTAACGATGCATGTTGCTCGAAATCCGTGGGGGAATGTCGATTCAAGCTAGTGAAGTGCTTTCACACGACAAACTTAACAACGCCTTCTACTGCCTCAACGCTGCATTTCTGCAACCCCATTTCAATACGAAATCCACTTATTTAGGTCTTCTCTACCTGCCTTTACATTTCTGACACATAGTTTTGAAACACAGGGCCCGACTAATGCAGGGGCATACGGGGCAGCTGCCCCGGGCCCTCCGATTTGAGGGGGCCCCCCCAAGGGTAGATATATAAGTTTTAGTTAAAGGAGAGTCAAATGATAAAAAATATCCAAAAGTGATCAGATTCTAATTTAAAATGTTTTTCATTTTGTGATATTATTTTTTTCCTTACTGATTTCATAAATTTTTTTTTTAAAATACATCATAATTTTAATTAAAATATTACAGTAATCTCACACATCTGCTATCTGTTGCTTTCTGTTTTTATATTATGAAACTTTATACCAAAGTACTTTAAGGCATCATGGGGAATGGCAGTAACAACACAACACGTATTGAAATTTGTTGCTATTATTATTAAATGCATGCCACCACTTGCCTTTCTATATGATAGAATCACCCAAATGCATGTTGATTGAATACAAAGATTAAGTTAAATAGAAAAGTATTAACACAAACAGCCAATAATGCCTGAGAGAACTGTATTTATATTTTAACTGCTCACATTTATCCTTATATTCCTATAACAAAAAAAAAAAAAAAAAAAAGAAAAGAAAAAAGTATGCTATAGTTTCATAAAGTTATCTTTCTTGTACTATAATACTGTATACAGATGTGAATAGTACTTGGTACGAAATTTAAGTCTACATACAGTAGGTATGAAGTTTAGTTTTAGTCATTTTAACATAATTCATGAAAAATTTCAAAAGATCGAAGGGGGTCCCCCGAATAATGTTTTCCCCAGGGCCCCTCACTGCCTAAGTCGGGCCCTGTTGAAACACCCTGTATATACAAACTAAACTCCTAATCTGACACGAGAATTTGTTGTTTTTTTTTAAGAGTTTTTTAAATGCCATGACCTTATGGAATCCTTTGAACTGTTACGAAAAATTACACTTTTTTGAAAAATCGAACTGCGCAAAGATCACTACGATACAATAATTTATTAAATATTTATGAATATTTGAAATTTGAAGTTACTTAATGGTCTCTTTAAACGATATAGTTTTCTTTTGCCAGAAAAACTCCGACTCTTTGGCAAACCTTATGGTGTAAAAAAAATTACAAAATATTGCAACAGTAGACTCAGAGTGGCGCGAGTGCAATTGCAAAGAGCTTGAAAAATATTTGGTTTAAAACTATATTTTTATTAGACGACATAAATCCACACCTTTATTTATTTATTTATTAAATCTTATTAAATTAAATTTTAATCTTAACACATTTATTAGAAACTTATAAATAATTCATTTTATTAATAATACAAATTTATTATTTTAATGCTTATGTTATGTGTTTTTAATCTTTTATCTTAACACATTTATTAGAAATTTATAAATAATTCATTTCATTAATAATCTAAATTTATTATGTTAATCATTTAACTTCAACCTTAACTGTTCCTGTTTAATAGTAATCGAGAATTTCCCCTCATTATGATAATGAATTGGAATATAATTTAAACGAGAGACAGAGCGAAAGACCACGTGTCTGGCAATAAGGATTTAGTGATAGTTCTTTTCCAGATAAATCATTTATATTCCTACAGCGATTTCCAAGTCCATGTCTGGCAGAGGAGTTTTAAATACTGAACGTAATCAGACAAAGCTACTACCGATGCATGACAATGACACATTTAAAAGTCCCCTTTTTTTATATACACATGCATTAATTCACTGATAAACAAAAATTGACTTTTTATTTTTTTCTTAAATTTAAAGCTAGTATTCCAATTATATACACTCTTCAGTAAATAAAAATGATATTAGAAATTTTTACTTGGTTCTTCTTCTTCTTTTTTTTTTTTTTTTTTTTTTTTTTTTTTTTAAAGAAGGATATGTATTTATAGGTTATTACGATATATCACAATTTAGGTGATCGTACAAATGCATAATAATAATACACAAATGTTAAATTTACGTGCAGTATACTTGTACACTGTTTATACACATTTTCCACATATTTTACACAGCTGAACATAATTTGAGTGTATTAATTTGAGTACATTAGTACCTATTTTTGCGTTTATATTTATGTTCAGTATTTCATTCTTGATGAACAAACAGTAATCGGCAAGCAATGCTGCATTCCATTACGATTGATAAGGAGGCTCCAGCTCGTCGCTACTTGCTCCCATATTATCTGGGAAAATGTCAATGTGAGAGTGCAAGGAATGAAGGTTTAATGGCATGTGACGATTTAGTTTTTTTAAATTGTTTACCGTACTTTGAACTATACACTTGTAATTTGTAGCTTTGTTATATCCCAAAGAATTATGCACAACGTCATTGAATGAAAGTAACCAAACTTCAGATTCAGCTAAACCTTAATAAATATAGGGGCTGATTATGTTTAGGTGTAAATCGCCAAACAGGTGACGCTGCTATGCTGAATTTTTCATGAGTTCCGCAATAGCTCTATCTCAAAAACTAATGCACGGATTTTCACCAAACTTCAAAATCAGTCAGACATTAACACAAGCTGTTGCTGATTAGGTTTTAGTGTAAATCACACAACAGGTGGCGCTGCTATCTGCATTTTACAGGATTTACACTATTTTAGGAATAGTCTCAAGAACTAATGCATGGAATTTCATATCTTTAGTATCCTCATGATGGGCATAGATTTTCATTTAATGTTGGCACTCTTATAGTGAATTTTGTAGTATTAACATGTATGAGATAAAAGAAAGATTTGGGATTGGCACATCCGACTACTTTTTTCGTCTGCTGTATTTGTTATTTTAAAATTTTCTAGATTTCTACTGCCACACGCTGAACCCCCCCCCCCCCCCCCCCGTTCCCGGCCATTTGAATGTTTAAAACTTGTATTTACAAAAATGAAACCCAGTATTAAAAAATGCATATTATAATTTATTAGTTTATTTAATTTGTAGACCTTACATTTTTTTTTTTTTTTTTTTTGGTCCTTGAAAGTCCTTAAAAGTTATTGATTTTTATTTAAATAAATGTGTACGAACCCTGTATTATTCTATCTATCTATATCTATTTTTGCTTTCTCCTTCCCCTGTAAAAAGTATACAAAGTTAAAATAGTCCTTCATATGAATTGGTGTTGATTATGTTTTGGTGTAAATCGCCCAACAGGTGGCGCTGCTGTGCTACATTTTTCTCATGGACGAAACACATCTTATTGGCACCTAGTTGTATTATAAGTAGCAGATATTTATTCACTTTCAGGATCATTAGACTGTAGAAACAAAGTACTTTAAAAGGCAATAAAATAACATGAGATAAAGTTAAATACAGATATCTCTGAAACGGAAACCAAGTTCATCTTTTTGTGAATATTTCCTAATTTTCCAAGGATATGGTTACTTAAATCTGTTAAAATTTTCCAAGAAAAAATTTCTTGTTTATCAGTGTTATGTTTAAATAATTTAACATGTATTATCATTGGTATTTTTCAAAGACTGCATGTTTTACTATTTGCTTTTATTGACTTGACCCTTTTTACTAATTTGATGAACTTTAATTTGGAAATAAAATGTTTTTTAAATGATCAATTTTATAATATTGACTATCTTTGCACATTTTAATGTTCATTGTAATTATTCAGTGCGTAGTATTATATTTTGATAGGATTTTTTTCTTCTGCATACGTATATTATATTGCATATGCTATAACAAGACCGTTGCCAACATTATTTTTCGGGGAAGAGGGCCACAATCCTATAGATTTTAGGCTACAATCTATAGGATTGTATGTCTCTTAAATAGGATTGTATGTCGCTTAAATAGGATTGTATGTCTCTTAAATAGGACTGTATGTCTCTAATGTATTTCTCTTAAATGAAAGTATATGAATTAAAGGTCTGCCCGGCCCGTACAAAAATCAGTGTACACAGGCCCGGCCCAGCCCGACCCGTGGAAAATCAATTAAATGAGGTCCGACTAATTTTCCACAAATATTTCAGGTTTTTCTAAGCATACAATTAAGAGTCTTTTAAAGAATAATACTGCATACATGTTTATGGGATAATTTTACAGTATATTTTAAAATTACTATGTGTTCGCAAGACAGAAAATACACAATAGCAACATTAATGATTAATTAGAGTCTTAGACGTTTCAGCATTCAAATAAGGATTCATTAAAACATTTATGTAGTTTAGTATAAAAGATAAAAAGCAGTGTTAAAAAACATGATAACTTTTGAAACGGTATAATAAAAAGCAGATTTGTAAAAATATTTCTCTGCCATTTAATAAGGCATTTCTCAAATCCGAAGGAGCTACTTTCTGATACATTTTTTAGTCCGTTACTTTTCGGAAATGCATAAGATTGGCAGGTGTTCTTATTCAGAAACTATGAAATCGAATAACGTTATCTATTTTTTTGATAAAGGCAATATATCTTTGAGAAAATATTGTCAAAGTTAAAGTTTTGAATCGAATTTCCAGAAGCGATAGCATGGGAAATCAGAAAAACCTGCAATCGCGTGACAAGAATCTCTTATATCTCGATAAGTAATTTATTTATATATAAAAAAAAATAAATAAAAAAAACTGCTCGATTCCAAATCCCTTAGTAGGCAGGCCTGCCAACTTTATGCCTTGACAGTTAAAAATAAGTCAGAAAATTTCTTGTTTTTGAGCAGTGAATTTGAGAACCACTTTAAGGTATATTTCCAAAGATTCCGTTAACAGAAGTTCGCTATTAATAATTTAACAAAACATTATTGCCTTCCCTACACATCCTGGGAACAATAAAAGTCCAGTTTCGGCCTTGCTCGACTATGTAGAAAAAAAAAAAAAAAAAAAAAAAAGCAAGACTGATCTCAGGCCGGGTACGGGCCCGAGCTAACTTCTAATATGAATACACTGAGGCAGAGCCATCGCTATGATTTATTATTGGAGGTGGGGGGGGGGGGGGGAGTAAACCTTTCAAGTCAATTACCGGCACAGTTTAAACAGAAAGTATATTGCAGTAAAACCTGTAAAAACGGAACCTATCTTAAACGGAGAAAATTTATGGTCCCGTGAAAGAATAGCATACAAGTACACCTTCACGCATAAAATGGGATTTTTTTTTTCTCGTGATTCCTTTTTCATAAGTTTTACTGTATATGACATGAAAGAAAGAATGAAAAAATTTTACAAGGTTGGCAACTGAGCCTTGTTTTTGCCAAGTCTAAAAAAAATTATCAGCTGTGTGGGAGGATGGAATCTCTCCCCTATGGGCTCTTAGTAAGGGCCCTGTTGAGAGCGGGTGGTAAGGGGGGGGGGGGAAGGGGGCTCCTGACACACCGTGCATTAATCATACGTGTTGATATTTTTTTCTTAATATCTTCGTGAAGCATGAGTTTTCTTTAATCTTTAAAAGTTATCATACGAATTGGATACTTTAAAAGTTAATGGAAACTTATTTTTAAGTCGCCTATTAGAAAAATGTAGAGTTGTTATTTTAAAAGTAAATACAGCCATAGATTTTATTGCATTTGATTAGTCTTTGAAATTTGCTGTTTATAAAATACTGTTGTTATCACTAGATATTCCTTTTAGGCAGACTTTGAAAATGCTTAAAATACAAATAAAATGATTACAGATAAACTGAAATACAGTAGAACCTCGATTATCCGAAGTAATTGGGACAGATCCCCTTTCGGAAAATCAAAATTTTCGGATAATCGAGAATGCTTCAATTTTAAGATTAAGGAGAAATATATGCAATATTTCTTATTATGGTAACAAGTGCTGAATAAAAACAAAGCAGTAGAAAAATAGAAACACGAATAAATTACGTGAATTTTAATTTTGAAATTAAGAACCTTTTGACATATATCACAAGGGTTTGAAAAAAAAATGCTTTGTTTGTCGCAGTTTCGATTGCCTTTGCTTTAAAGCTCTATCACGGAGTTTTTAAATGTTATTAGTTCACCAGTATCACAGTCTTCCTGCTGCTCCAGTCATGCCAAACCTTTTGCAAAACATTCAAAAGCTTCAGAATTGCTAATTTGTTCGTTTTATTTGTACCACACCGCAGCTTACGGGAGCGCAAGTTAAATTCAAAGGAACTCTAAGAAAGGGGATCGAAAATATTTATATGTACTCGTAGTTCGGAAAGTACCACTATGGGTTTCGGTTAACCGAGAGTTTCGGTTAAAAGAGTTTCGGATAAAATAGATTCTACTGTATATCTTGAATTATCTATTAGGAAAAGATAGTTATTTCAGAAGTTTGTAATTTCTAAAATGCATAAGTATTCCAGATGTATTCGGACTCTATTTTTTCGAAGCCACAGCCCGAGGATTTGAAATCCTAACTCCCCCAAACCCGAAAATTTTGCTGTCATCAGAGCTCATGTCTGGCCTATCCCGATACCGAAAGTATAGAGGGTAGAAAATTGTTAATAATATTTTAAAATTGTTTCAATATTAATTTTCTCATTTAAAAGTATCTTCTTAAAATACACTCTCAATACAATATTTCGTGATTTTCATATCCCTGAAAATCTGTTTAAAATTGCAAATTTGTTATATGTACCCAACCACTGGCAGAAAGTGGCAAAAGTCGGCTGAAAAACACGAGTTCTGGTTTTCGCCATTTCTGGACAAGGATTTCAAACAGAAAGGTAGGATAACCAATGAATATACCACGGCTTCTTTATGTTATTAACACTGACCGTACAAAGCCTTCAGAACCAGATAGAATATTTATACATCAATAATAATAAGACTCCTTCAAACTGATTTTTCAACCTGATTCAAACTGATTTTTAAAGGCTCATATAACACTTTATGAAATTTTGACTACATTATTGTTTCTCAAATAGCAAGATGCATTTTTTAAATCATTTTTTTTTTTCAAATTCTAAATAAATAAATGTTCTATTCTGAACCCAAGCCCGCCCTAGTCCGAATACAGGTATGAAAGGCAACAGCGAGCCCACCTCGGTCCGGTCTCGGGTTCAACCCGTCTCATAAGCGCACATGTAACATAATTTTTTTTTTTTCCAATTAATAGTTATGCTATGAACTATATTTTAAATACTGTTGTTATCACTCATTGGTTAGTTTACGGTTGGACTTGTGAAATACTGAAATAAAATATTTATTCTCTTGCAGATTAATATTAAAATATAAACTCTCATATAAATTCAATGAAAATGTTGCGAATTTTGGCTTGAGGTTCTAAGAGCGAGTCAGTAAGGATTACACAATGTTGTTTAATAAAACGTTGTAATCCTTTTGTTAAAATAAGGATGTCTGGATAACAGGAAAAAGATCATCAGTCATGGCAGGAAAATCCTTTGCAATTGCAGGGCACTCCATTCGTCATGAGCAGTTTAAAAATCTGTCATGCAAAAAGTGACATTTCTCGAAACCAGAGCAATGAATCAACTGCTACTTAAAATGCATGTTGTTAAATGTCCTGTATGACAAGGATAGAAGATGCGGAGTTATATTTGCGAAGAGCTGCGTTTGGTATTTTTGAACGTGCTCTAAAGAATGATCATAACATTTTAGGATGAATTTCTAACGATTTCAAATCATGTCAGGAATAATTATTTCCAATTTAATGATGTATATATAAAACATGCAATAAATTTTTTGATACGAATAATTATTAAACTATTCAATACAGAAAAAAGTGATTTGTGTTAAAGGCAGATTATACTTCTTTGGTCTAAAATTTAATTATTATTATTATTATTATTATTATTTTAGGGTTCCGTACTTAAAAAGTAAAAACGGAACCATTATAAGATCACTCTTGTGCCTGTCCGTCCGTCTGTCTGTCTGTCTGTCTGTCCCAGCCATTTTACTCGTAAACTATGAACGTGGAAAGTTCAAATTCGGGGAAGTAATAAAGACCATTGACCCACATATTTTCAGATCAATAAACAATCATAAATATATTTAGTAAAAAGGTAGAGGGGCTAAAGATGCTACTTGAAAAAAAAAAAATTTCTTTGCATATCATGTGGGGTATCCTGTGAAAGATTTTGTAACGCTGAACTCAAAAATACATTCCTTTTAATTTTCGGTATTATACTTTTAAAAATATTGTTGAAAATGTGGCGCAAAAATATGTCCCCCCCCCCCCCATCTAATTCCGAATCTACTGAAACTAAAATTATGAAAAAATTACAGGTAGTAGACGTTAATATAAACCTTGCCGGAAAATTATAGCGATTACCCTAGGTCACAGAGTTTTTGAGTAATTAGCATTTTTCTGTTATACACAAATTTCGATTTACGGGCATTCAGAAAAATTGTTGAGCATTGCTGAATATACCTATTGTTGCAGAAGAATAAAAGCATTGTTGATAATGATTTTCGAAAAAAATCATCGGTAATTAGCCGAGATATTAACCCTTAAAGGTACGGTCAGTTTGGACATACACAAGGACAGGGGCGGCGTACTCTATGCCTAGTTAAGAACTTTTAATGATATACGTGTGTAATGTAATGTCCAGTAACAGTATAAAAGCAATAAATGTCAAATTGTTAAAAACATACTAATTTAAGGGGTCTCGGGACTCTAAAAAGTGGAAAAAAAAAAACATTTTCAACATCTAATGTCTTAAAATGTATATGATTTTAAAACACAATTTTAATTGGGATGAAAGATATAAGTATGATCTTTCGTTTCATGTATTTAAAAAATTGCAAGATACAGAATTGGTGTTTATAGGGGGTTCGAAACTGTTAGACATTTGTCAAACAAAAAATTGGCATAACAGTTTACGCGCAGGATTACAAAATAAATATTGCAACTAGAATGAAAATTTTGGTGCGTACATATACTTCAGACTGTAATAATTTCCCTGAACTTAAATAAATTTGTATTTAAAGCCTTTTTATATTTTTAATGCAATGTTGCATTTAGCTAATACAAAATTTTGAAATTTTCAACAGTAAAATCACCCCCCAAAAAATATTTTTTTGAACAATAAAAAGGAAATTTTAATAATTCTAAAAGCCAAAACTTCTGTTCTAATGGGAATTTCAAGGAAACAATCATATCAAAATATTCAGAAAAGATAGGAGTTTAACATCTAAAAAAATTAAAATTTCTTAAATTTTGAAGCTTTAACCCCTTCGGGATGGGAGCCTTTTTCGGAATTTTTTATCTTTTGTCACCGTTTTTTAAAAACAGAAATTTGTGTCTTGTTGAATCGAGAAAAAGCGCTGATTAAATAAGGCAATTTTTACAGTAAAATTTTACTGGTGAGGAAGAACAAGGATTCTGATCGCTTCATGCGGCACGTATACATGTCGCTCGTCCCCAAGGGGTTAAGAGTCCTGCGACCACTTAATCCTTTCCGGCACGGAGTAATTTTTTTTATAAACTTATGAAATAATGAACTGACACCAGAATTTATAAACGAATTTATTAGAAAATGCGAACTTGCTTATTTTCACGTACATGATAAAAGGAAAATTTTAATTAAATATTCTTGGTGCCGTTTGTCTGTTTTGGAATTAAAATTAGGTGTCCGTTTTTTAAGGGCGTCGCCCTCGAAAGATTTATTTAGAATGAATCGCATAAATACTGTGGGATTCGCGATAGTTTGCATTGATTGTATCTCTCAATACGCCTCGAGTGACTTTAAAAGTTAATTAAACACCTATCTGGAAAAAAGCGGCACTGACCAAGGCGTCGTTGCAACTTTGAGACCTCAATTCGAAGCGCGCTTAGCACAATGCCAAATTTAAACTTTGAACAAAGGTTTTGTTTTAGCTACACTGTAGAAATAAAGGTTATTACTACGCTGAATTTAGTTTCATGAAATGCCAAATGAAGTTTAACTATGCACTGCTTTTATTGTCAGTACCGAATTAAGTTCATCATAAACAGATTAGGATAATATTAAAAAAAGTGATATCCTCCTGAGACCCCGCGGACATTTATATTTTTTATGTAAAATACTTAATTTCAGTTGAAACTTGTAAATACTTGCTGTTCATTGTACTAGATAGTCTAGTGCTGCTATCTGTATGCCGAAATAATAAAAAAATTGCGACTAAATATGTGTTTCAATCATTTGAAGATGGCAGGCAACAAGAGAAAGACTTTTGAAGATAAGCAGACAGTTTTAACGCTAATTTTATATATTTTTTAAAGTATATTGATATTAATGCTACATACACCTAATATTAAGTGTTGTATCGATGAAATGATGTCGCAGTTTAAGTAATCTAATGTATATTTTAGAAAATAAACAACTTTTTTTTAAATGTCCATTCTATTGGACATTGGGTCTTCATCAGTTATTTTTAATCCTATTAGACTCTTTTTGTATACTGAAGAGAGACATTACTTTTTACTTAAAAATCAACACAGTATTGAAACAAATAATAAATACAGAAGTAGATAATATATATTCTTAAATAAATTTTAAAAAATTAAATATTATCACAGAAATGTATATTTTTACTGATAAAATTCTTGTTCTAAGTCAGTACATTGTAAAATTCTGGATTTCTGTGATTTTTTTTTTTTTTGTGCAGAATTTGGTAAATAAGGATAATTAACCTTTCATTATGTTTTATTCTTATTCATAACTATTTTTGGTATTATTTTACTGTTAGTATACTATTTATAATTGAATTAATAAATTTCAACATATTTAATTAGCAAAAAAACTTTAAGAAAATATAATTAAAGATAACTGTATAAGATTCAAAATAAACTCATTTTGATTTCATTTAATTTTTTTCTTGGCATTTACTTGCCAATTGTGGTAGCTTTGCCTCTTCTTATTATCATTATTCTAACAAACAAATTACTGGTGTTGAGAAGAGTTAAAAATCAAAACAAAATACTATTATTTTTTTATTATTATTACTAAATTGATCAACACGTTTGTTGGTTAAAATACACTTTTTCTATTTGATAATGCAAAAATTGAATTTATGTGATACTTGGAAGTAACATGTAAACCATAAAAACACACTTCTGATGTCAACAGAGTTTATAGTGAAAGAAGTAGGAACTTGACGCTACAAATCTGGTTTTTGAAGCCTATGTAGCGATCTCATCTTACTTGATAAGTATAAAATAAAATAAGTAAGCATGTAAAATAAGTAAGCATGAAATGCAACTTGTATTTGTATAATCGTTTCTCTATAAAAAAAAAAATTAATTAATTAAAAAAAAAAAAAAATGCAAGCTTTTTATATTATTTTACTGTTCTTAAGTTGTTTATAATTAAATTAGTTAATTTAATCTAATTTAAAGAGAAATAAAAAATTAATAAAATATAACTGAAGATAATAATTTCAGATTATAAATAAACTACATTTTATTTCTTTTTAATTTCCTTTGGCATCCAAATGTCAAATGTGATAACCATGCCACTAACTTTATAATTTTCTTTAGAAAAACTTTTATTGATGTGATCCATTTTTTAAATTCCTTTTTAAAAAACTATTTAAAAAGTCACTAAATAGATTTATACTTTTCAAATAAATTTTATCCAAAAATACTTTTTCTCTTTGATAAGGATTGAATTAAAATTTTGCAATATTTACAGGTGATGTATGAACGATAAAAGCACATTTATAATGAAAGAAAGTATAACTGAAGATAATAATTTAAGATTATAAATAAACTGCGTTTTATTTCTTTTTAATTTCCTTTTGGCATCCAAATATCAATTGTGATAACCGTGTCACTAACTATTTATAATTTTATTTAGAAGGAAACTTTTATTGATGTGAAAGATTTTTTTTTTTAATTTCTTAAAAAAAAAAACTGTTTAAAAATCACTAAATTGATTTATACTTTTCAAATAAATCTCATCCAAAAATACTTTTTCTCTTTGATAATGAAAAAATTAAAATTTTGCAATATTTACAGGTGATGTATGAACGATAAAAGCACATTTATAATGAAAGAAAATGTAACTGAAGATAATAATTTAAGATTATAAATAAACTGCGTTTTATTTCTTTTTAATTTCCTTTTGGCATCCAAATGTCAATTCTGATAACCGTGCCACTAACTATTTATAATTTTATTTAGAAGGAAACTTTTATTGATGTGATAGATTTTTTTTTTATTTATTTAAAAAAAACTATTTAAAAATCACTAAATTGATTTATACTTTTCAAATAAATCTCATCCAAAAATACCTTTTTTCTTTGATAATGAAAAAATTATAACTGTGCAATATTTAAAGGTGATGTATGAACGATAAAAACACATTTATAATGAAAGAATATTTTGCAATTAAGAATTTTTCATTCAGAATCATGTAATCTCATAACATGGTTTTTACAGGGCTAAGACCCAATGTCCATTATATTGGACACGCCAAAACTCTGTATATTTTTTAGTTTTAAAAATAAATGAATATCTATAAAGTTTTCTAGCTCCATAAAGAGCCTTAATCCTAAAAATGGTGAAATTTGCGCGAAAAATGCGAGCTTGGGTCTCAAGCCATACTAAGACGAATAGCCATATTTGATATTATTTAGTTTCCATATCTCTTTGAACCTTCATGGTATACCCATTTACACTTTTCTAATATATACAGTTATACCCAACCCTGCGTTGTATAGTTTTTTAAAAAAGCCTTAGTATTCTTTTAGCAATGTTTTTATTTTATTTTATTTATATATTTATTTATTTTTATTATAATACAATTACAAAATCATATATTTATTCTACGGAACTCTCTGTGCGCGAGTAATGCTCGCCCTTGACCGTTTATTTTTTATATTACAAAGAAAAGACTTTTTTTAATTACAAAGAAAATCTTTTAACTAAAACTTACGTTATTTTTACGAATGTTTTTCGGTTATAAAGAAAAGAGATACAACCTTTGGCTTAAAATTTACGTTATTTTTACGAATATTTCTCTGTTAGAAAAAAAAAAAAAAAAAAAAAAGGATACCACCTTTCGCCTTAAATTTACATTATTTTTATGAACATTTTTCGATTAAAAAGAAAAGAGATACCATCTTTGACCAATAAAAATTTATTTTTATTTTTACGAATATTTTTCGATTACAAGAAAAAAAGATACTATCTTTGGCCTAAAATTTACATTATTTTTATGAATATTTTTCGATTACAAGGAAAAGAGATACCATTTTTTGCTTAAAATGTACGTTATTTTTACGAATATTTTTAGATTACAAGGAAAAGAGATACCATCTTTGGCCTAAAATTTACGTAATTTTTATGAATATTTTTCGATTACAAGGAAAAGAGATATTATCTTCCGCCGCCACCTGCAAAAACGAAGGGGTAGTGCTCAAGTAGTGCTCAATAGATTTCAAGGAAAAGAGATGCCATCTTTGGCTTAAAATTTATTTTTATTTTTATTTTTTGATTATAAAGAAAATAAAATTTATTTTTATTTTTACAAATATTTTTCGATTGCAAGGAAAAGATATACCATCTTTGGCCTAAAATTTACGTTATTTTTACGAATATTTTCCGGTTGCAAAGAAAAGAGATGCATCTTTGGTCTGAAATTTACGTTATTTTAAGAATATTTTTCGGTTACAAAGAAAAGAGATACCACTTTTGGATTTTTTTGCATTATATTTATTGACCTCTCACTTTATATTTAACTTTCCTTGTGTAAGAAATATATTTATATTAATATGACTTGTGAAACGGGGAGTACCTACAGGTTATTTCCAATCAGGCGAACATTTTCCTCCGGTCACACAAGCATCTGAAAAAAATTGGGCGTCCAAATTATGAAAAGGCATTAAATTCTCTAGACCTTATACTAACATTTAGTTTAACAAAAATTTTATTTTCTACAAAATGGCGGTCATTCGAACAGAAAACGTCATTTATTTGCTTAAAAAAAAAAAAAAAAAAAAAAAAAATATTTTGCAAGCTTGAAAAAAATAATTAGTCAATGACAATTATACTTTTCGGTGACATAAGCTCTAGCAAAAATGATTATTTTCTTTTAAATAAAAAAAATAATAATAAAATCGGGCGAGTAGATATGGAGACAAAGAGTGGTCCAGTTTGAAAAGCATGGTTTCAAGAAAAATAAGTTTAAAGTTTTACAATAACGTTATCTTCAACGAGCAAAAAAGATTGTATAGAAATGGAATAGGACGAAACCGCTTTTGGAAAACAAGCTTGAGGGTTGTGAAAAATACAATATATATATATATATATATATAAAAGAAAAAAAAGAAAGGAGAAGAAGAAGCAAAGAAAAGAAAAGTAAAAGAAAGGAAAAGGGCAATTTTGGCCCAATGAAGTAAAACTTCCCTTTAAAGAGTGATGAAATTTTGCTCCAAAAGTAAACTAAAAAAGCAGTTCAAAAATTTTAAGACAAAAAACCAAAAGCAACTCAAAATTTTTAAACCAAATAAAAAAAACAAAAGCAATAAAAAACTAGTCGGATGTACCAATCCCAAAACTTTCTTCTATCTCATACATGTTAATACTTCAAAATTCGCTATCACTCTGCCAAAATTAAATGGCAATCTATGCATCTCATGAGGATTCTAAAGATATGAAATTCCGTGCATTAGTTCTTGAGATATGACTATCGCCGAAATCGTCTAAATCCAGCAAAATGCTGCCTAGCAGCGCCACCTATTGGGTGATTTATACCAAATCCTAATCAGCAACAGTTTATGTCAACGGCTGACTGAATCTGAAGTTTGAAGAAAATCCGTGCATTAGTTTTTGAGATAGAGCTATAGCGAAAATCGTGAAAATTCCTGCATAGCAGCGCCACCTATTGGGTGATTAACACCAAAACCTAATTAAAAACAACTTGTGTCAACATACAACTAAATCTGAAGTTAGATGAAAATTCGTCCATTAGTTTTATAGATAGAGCTATTGAGGCAATCGTGAAAAAGGCAGCACAGAAGTGCCACCTGTTGGGCAATTTACACCAACACATAATCAGTTGCAAGTCATATCAAGGACTAACTGAATCTGAAGTTTGATGAAAATCCGTGCGTTAGTTCTTAAGATAGAGCTATTGGGGAAATCCTGTAAATCCTGCAAAATTCATCATAACAGCGCCACCTGTTGGGCGATTTACACCAAAACGTAATCAGCATCAATTCATATCAAGGACTAACTAAATCTGAAGTTTGATCAAAATCCGTGCATTAGTTCGTGATATAGAGCTATTGCGAAAATAGTGAAAAATGCAGCATAGCAGCGCCACCTGTTGAGCGATTTGCACCAAAACCTAATTAACAACAACTTGTGTCAACATACAACTAAATCTGAAGTTAGATGAAAATTCGTCCATTAGTTTTATAGATAGAGGTATTGAGGCAATCATGAAAAAGGCAGCACAGAAGCGCCACCTGTTGGGCGATTTACACCAACACATAATCAGTTGCAAGACATATCAAGGACTAACTGAATCTGAAGTTTGATGAAAATCCGTGCGTTAGTTCTTAAAATAGAGCTATTGGGGAAATCCTGTAAATCCTGCAAAATTCATCATAACAGCGCCACCTGTTGGGCGATTTACACCAAAACGTAATCAGCATCAATTCATATCAAGGACTAACTAAATCTGAAGTTTGATCAAAATCCGTGCATTAGTTCGTGAGATAGAGCTATTGCGAAAATCGTGAAAAATGCAGCATAGCAGCGCCACCTGTTGAGCGATTTGCGCCAAAAACTAATCAGCATCAAATTGTATTAGGGAGTCACTGAATATCAATTTTTATTAAATTCCGTGCATTAGTTCTTGAGATAGAGCGCCCACAAAATTTGTGTCACATACACACAGACAGACAGACAGACAGACAGACAGACTCACAGAGTCACAGACAGACATTTTGTAAAAACATGTTTTTTGGAATCTCTGACACCTAAAACGTGTAAATCCGTCGAAAACCGGAATTCGAAAATTTTCATGAATCCAATACTTTCTTCTTGTAAAGATAGAAGAAAGTAAAAAAACCAAAAGCAACTCAACTTATTTTATTAGCAATTTTTTAAGCAATTTTTACTAGCAATTTTTTAATAGCAATTTTTAAATAGCAATTTTACTAGCAATTTTTTACTAGCAATTTTTAAATAGTAATTTTACTAGCAATTTTTTAATATCTATTAAAAATGTTAAACAAAATAAAAATCCTAAAGCAATAATAAAGAAACAAAAGCAACTCAAAAATTTTACTCAAAAAGCAGCCAAAAATTACAATTACCAAGAACCATTGTGTAAATAAATAATGTTTTATATATTTAAAATATATATATATCTAGTTATCTAGTGCACATAAAAATAAACAAAAAGATAAAATATTTAAAACTTTTAAAGTAAACACTTCTTTTTCATTTAATATAAGGCATTTTGTATCCTAACTTTATTTCTGTTTAAGGGGACGAGGGACCTTAAAAAAAAATCTTTTTATTTTTTGTAAATTTCACCTTAAATATTACTCAAAGGTACATTATATGCATTATGGCATGCATTTATTACAAAAAAAAATTTTTTTTTAAGTGATTTTTGAGAAAAAAGTGGAATTTTACGCGTTGTTTTAGAAATCTCCGAAATGCCCCATGCGCGTTCCATATCAATGAAAATCCCCAATATTTTTTATAAAAGTTTGGTTTATATATATAAAAAAATCTGTGCATCGAATTTTATATATTTGAATATAAAGGTTAAAAATTTTTTTTTTGAAAAAGTTTGAAATTTTTCGAAAAAATTTCAAAATTTCAGAATTTTTCATTTTTTTTGCAAATTTAACTTTAAATATTACTAAAGGGTACATTATATGCATTACGGTATGCATTTATCACAAAAAAATAAAAAAAAAATTTTTTTTTGAGAAAAAAATGGCATTTTACGTGTCGTCGTAGAAATCTTCGAAATGCCCCCTGCGCGTTCCATATCAATAAAAATCACCAATATTTTTTATAAACGTTTGGTTTATATATATAATTAAAACTGTGCATCGAATTTTATATATTTGAATATAAAGGTGAAAAAAAAAATGAAAAATTTCGAAAAAATTTCAAAATTTCAAATTTTTTTAATTTTTTTCTTTTTTTTTTTGTAAATTTTAATTTAAATATTACTCAAGGGTACATTATATGCATTGTGGCATGCATTTATCACAAAAAAAATTTAAAAAAAATTTATTTTTGAGAAAAAAAAATGGCATTTTACGCGTCGTCGTAGAAATCTTCGAAATGCCCCCTGCGCATTCTATATCAATGAAAATCCCCAATATTTTTTATAAAAGTTTGGATTATATATATAAATAATTCTGTGCATCGAATTTTATATATTTGAATATGAAGGTGTAAAAAAAAAAATCAAAATTTTTGAAATTTTTTCGAAAAAAATTTGAAATTTTTAATTTTTTTTTTTTACCTTTATATTCAAATATATAAAATTCGATGCACAGTTTTATTTATATATATAAACCAAACTTTTATAAAAAATATTGGGGATTTTCATTGATTTGGAATGCGTATGGGGCATTTCGAAGATTTCTAAGACGACGCGTAAAACTCCATTTTTTTCTCAAAAATAATTAAAAAAAATTTTTTTTTTTGATAAATGCTTGTCATAATGCATATAATGTACCCCTGAATAATATTTAAAGTCAAAATTTCAAAAAATAAAGAATTGAATTTTAAGGTTTTTTAAGGTCCCTCGTCCCCTTAATATTTTAAATTTAAAAAAATACTCCTGTTATTGTTTTAAAAAAAGCGTAAAATGTTGATTTCAAAAGTGAAGTTTTTTGCATTTAGTAAAACTTCTAAAAGATTTTTTTTTATCCCTAGTACATTGATTAAAAAATACTATAATGAATGTTCCCAGGTATGAAAGTGGAGTCAATTTTTATTAAATTTAGAATTTAATTACAATATATTATAATTGTTATTAAATATATATTTTTTTAAATTTAGAATTATATATCCTGACACCCGAGACTGTCCCATGCAGTATTTTAAAGAATTAATTGAGCGCAACGATGAAGTTCATTTTGAAATTATAATATATTTTAAGATTTCATTTTCATTTCAAAACTATTAGGTAGCTTTCTTTACAAAAAGCTACCTATTGCAGCCGTTCGGAGGAAAGCGATTTCAAAAAATTTTGGTATATTTTCATCGATCATGACCCCCAGACCCCGAAACCACCCTCCGTTCAAAATTGATATATATATATATCAATATATATATATCAATATATATATATATATATATATATATATATATATATATATCTGACCTATGTCACACTGTAACTCTCGTATTTATGAACCGATTTGGATGTAATTCGGTGTGTACATAGTACATACCAATGTCTCGACCGAGTTCGTTGGCCAGCTTCATCCGCCATTTTGTTTCAAAATGGCGGCCATTTAAAAATTTAAAAAAAAAAATTAAAATTTAAAATGTGGTACCAAAAAATTGAAAATGGAAAAATATTTTTTTCTTATGTATTTGACCTTTATACAAAGACTCAGTAGCAGTTTTTGTTTCGTCTATATCTTAAAAAATGGCTGAGTTATAGCATTTTGAATTTCTAGCGAAGCTGACATTTTGAAACGTCCTGAATTTTGTCACGCGATAAAAGGCGTATTTATGAACCGATTTGAATGTAACTTCGTTTATACATAGTACAGACCAATGTCTCAACCGAGTTCGTTGGCCAGCTTCATCCGCCATTTTGTTTAAAAATGGCGGCCATTTAAAATTTTAAGAAAAATTTAAATTTGAAATGTGGTACCAAATAATTGAAAATTGAAAAAATATTTTTTTCTTATGTCTTTGACCTCGATAAAAAGATTCGGGAGCAGTGTTTGTTTCGTCTATATCTTAACAAAATGGCTGAGTTATAGCATTTTGAATTTCTAGCGAAGCTGACATTTTGAAACGTCCTGAATTTTGTCACGCGATAAAAGGCGTATTTATGAACCGATTTGGATGTAACTTCGTTTGTACATAGTACAGACCAATGTCTCGACCGAGTTCGTTGGCCAGCTTCATCCGTCATTTTGTTTAAAAATGGCGGCCATTTAAAATTTTAAGAAAAATTTTAATTTGAAATGTGGTACCAAAAAATTGAAAATTGAAAAAATATTTTTTTCTTATGTCTTTGACCTCGATAAAAAGATTCGGGAGCAGTTTTTGTTTCGTCTATATCTTAAAAAATGGCTGAGTTATAGCATTTTGAATTTCTAGCGTGGCTGACATTTTGAAACGCCCTGATTTTTGTCACGCGATAACAGGCGTATTTATGAACCGATTTGAATGTAACTTGGTCTGTACATAGTACATACCAATGTTTCGACCGAGTTTGTTGGCCAGCTTCATTCGCCATCTTGTTTCAAAAGGGTTGCCATTTAAAAAAAAAAAAATGTAATTTAAAATTTAAAATGAGGTATTAAAAAATTGGAAAATGAAAAAGATTTTTTTTTATGTGTTTGGCCTTGATACAAAGATTCTAGAGCAGTTTTTGTTTCTGAAAATTTGTTCTTTTGTTTATGTCTTAAAAAGTGGTTGAATTATAGCACTTTGAATTTCTATCATGGCTAACACTTTGAAACGATCTTGTATTTGTCTCGCGATACCACACGTATTCGCCTTCGATGGAAGAAGGCATGTGGATAGTATACATCAATATCTCGACCAAGTTCGCTGGCCAGCTTCATCAGCCATCTTGTTTCAAAATGGCGGCCATTAAATTAAAAAATATATATATTTAAAGTGAGGTGCCAAAAAATTAGAAATTGAAAAAGGTTTCTTTCTTAAGTATTTGACCTTGATATAAGGATTCAGGAGCATTTTTTGTTTGTCTTTATCTTAAAAAATGGCTCAGATATAGCAGTTTCAATTTCTAACGTGGGTGACATTTTGAAAAATCTGATTTTTTGCCTGCGACAGCACTCGTATGTATCAACCGATTCCGATGTGAGTGAGCATGTGCACAGCAATTACTAAGGTCTCGACCAAGTTCACTGGTTAGCCTCATCCACCATGTTGTCTTAAAATGGCAGGCACTTTAAGAAATCGCCGAATTTGGCAGCGAAATATAAGTTACTTTAAATAAAAGCAGCTTGGATAAAGCTGACTAATTTTGCGAAATTCTCATTCATAATGATTTAGTATTGATAAAAATTAGTATTGAATCTCCTACATTCGGTTTCCACTTAATTCAGCTTCGTGTGTTTGAATAATATAAGTTGGCTTTTTTAAAATAAGGAATATGAAAGCTACCTCTTCCTCCCGGCATTGGCCGGAAGGACTTTTATTCTATTAAAACGGTTCTCAAAAAATATTATTTCCCGTTGAACAACTCGAATGTTTCTGACACATTTTCTGACTGAATTTTAAAAACAAAAGCATGATACTTGCAGGCATCATTATACTGAACTAATTTGTAATCGAGTAGGTTTTTATTATTATTATTATTATTATTATTATTATTATTATTATTATTATTATTATTATTTCCAATAAATGAATTACATCTTGAGTTGTAAGCGATTATTGTCTCAGGCATAGGGGTCGTACTTGTCGTGGCATTTCAAGACCAGAAAATTCTTCCGTATGAATATTTTCTTATAGAAAATCTCTTCTTAAAAAGGCGAAATTTCGCGCGTTTAATCTAGATTCATTTTTCTATATTAAAAAGAAATACTGATATTTGTCCTGAAAGATCCCCTGAAGCGTACGACTCCTGCTCAGAGCGGCAGCTTTTTCCCTTTCCTGCGCTGACAAGTCCGGAAATTTGTCTCTAAATGCCATCTTTGATAGAATTTCTGAAAAATACCCCGGCTTTACCAAAAAATAAATAAATAAATAAATAAAATAAAATAAAATAAAAATTAGTTTGATCATATAGTTTCTTAATACGTTCACCTGCTAATCTGATACATTTTCGAACAAAAATGAAGTAAAAAATGTATCCGAAAGTAGTCAGTTGGGAACAGCGGTAAAATTTTTAATTAAACCAAACTTAAGATTTATGTTTATTTGAAATTTTTGAAGTTTATATTTGAATAATTTTAATTTGTTAGTATTTCACCAATTTCTGATTACTGTATCTTGTTATTCCCATCTATCATGTACTAATAAAGCAAAGTTTCGCTCTGTCTCTGTGTATCTGTCTATGTGCGATGGCTAGCAAAATCTACTGCATGTAGAAGTCTGAAAATTTAGGTGAGGATAGTCCAAGGTAGGTTCTGATGCAACTGTGGCTCAGATTTTTAAATTTTTAAAGCCAGCGCCCCTGGGCCCCTTTAAGTTTTTATGCACTAAATTGTTAATAATATGCCTCTTTTCTATGTAATCTTCGTTTTCGAGGCGAAATATCCATTCAGTTTCTACCCCATTTTCACATTTCAGTTAAGATTCTATTACAATTCTGGCACTTTTGGGTTCCGGTACAGGGCTGCTTGAAGTTTTAGTGCACTAAATTGTTAATAAATTACTTCCTTTTAATCCAATCTTTATCTTTGGCATTTTCCATTTAGTTATTCTCCCGTTTCTACATTCCAATTAGGACTATGGGCCTGTTTAGGGTCCCGTAGGGCCCGATCCAGGACCCCTTGAACTTTTTGTGTGTCATGAATTTTTCACACCCTAATTTTTACACTTTCTCAGTACGTAATTTTAAAGTTGAGTATTAGACTCATCTCCCTAAACCAACACCCACATATTTTTATTGGGGCCCTAGGGCCCCTTTTTATGCATTTACCAAATTTTTTGCGCACTTTTTAAAAATTATATTCTAATGATTAATTCATGCCCTGTGCTTAATTTTGACTAATCGAAGATCTAAAACGCTAAGTACTAAAACGTTTTGACATGTTTCCATGTTAGGGCCTTGCTCTCAACTATCAGTTGGCCCCTTTTGGCCCCCATTTATAACTCCCTTTAAAATAGTCCGACTCACTAGCTTTTTTTTCTAACAACTTCTTAGGTTCTCCAACTGCTACATGAAAAAAAAAAAAAACATACTTCAAATACCACCAATTGTGAATATTAATCACCTTCTTGATGCAGCTTCATTACAAATTATCCGAATTGCTTGCAATTAACATAGTTCCAGCTTCCTCGGATTACTTTAAAAACTATTAAAAATTATCTTTATATTCAATTACATGCCACTTAAGTCCCTGGCCCCTTGGGACCCGGTACATGTCCCCTTGAAGTTTTTGCCCCATAAATTGTTAATAAATTACCCTCTCTTAATCCGAGCTTCACTTTTGGAACCCTTTTTCCCATTTAGTTATTCTCCCGTTTCTATATTCCAGTTAAAATCCTGGGGCACCCTAGGTTCCCGTAGGGCCTGATTTAGGGCCCCTTGAACTGTTTGTGTGCAATGCATTTTTCACCCCCTAATTTTCTCACGGTCTCAGTGCAAAATTTTAAAGTTGAGTCTTGGACTCATCTCCCTAGACCAACACCCACATATACTTATTGGGGCCCTAGGGCCCTTTTTTAAGCATTTCCCCAATTTTTTGCGCATTTCTTTAAAATTATATTCCCATGATTATTTCATACCCTATGCTCAATTTTGACTAATCGAAGATCTAAAACACAGTATTAAAACGTTTTAAGCTGTTTTAATGTTAGGGCCTTACTCTCAGCTATCGGTTGAACTCTTTTGGGTCCCCTAATATAGCTCCCTTAAAAATGGTCCGATTAACTAGCTTTCCCCCCCCCCCCTAATAACTTCTTAAGTTCTCCAGCTACTGCCTGAACGACAATTTTTTTTTTTTTTTTTTTTTGCAAACTTCAACTACCACCAATTTTGAATATTAATCGCATTCTTAGGCTCTTGATGCACCTTCGTTAAAAATGATCCGAATTGTTTGCAGTTTTCTTTAACATATTTTTAGCGTTCTCTGATTACTTTAAAAACTGCTATAAAGTATCTTTATATGTAACTTACATGCCACTTAAGTCCCGGGACCCTTAAAGTTTTTGGACCATAAATTGTTAATATATTACCTCCTCTTAATCCGATCTTCATTTTTGGAACCCTTTTTCTATTCAGTTATTCTTCCGTTTCTATATTCCAGTTAAGATCCTGGGGCACCCTAAGGTTCCATCGGGCCCGATTCGAGGCTCCTTGAACTTTTTGTACGGCATGCATTTTTCACCACCTAATTTTCTCGCATTCTCATTGCAAAATTTTAAAATTGAGTCTTGCACTGTTCTCCTCGGATCAAGACCCTCTTATTTTTATTGGATCCTCGGGCCTTTCCCCCCATTTTTTGCGCATTTCTTTAAAAAAATATTCTAATGTTTATTCAATACCCTATGCTTAATTTTGACTAATTGAAGATCTGAAGTGATAAGAACTTAGACCTTTTACAAGTTTTCATGTTCGGGACCTGCTCTTTACTATCAGTTGGCTCTCTTTGGGCCCTTCGTTATAGGTCCCTTAAAAACGGTCCGATTCATTAGCTTTTTAAAAACAAGTTCTTAAGTCCCCCTGCTACTACATGAATGACAAAAAAATTTCTCAGACATCAGCTACCACCAATTTTGAATATTAATCTCCTTCTTGTGGCCTTTGTTCCAGCTTATTTAAAACCTATCCGATTCTATTACAATTTTCTTTAACATAGTTTCAGCGTCTTCCAGCTACTTTAAAAGAACTAAAAATTTTTCGTAAACCCAACTACATTCCAGTTAAGATCCTGGCCCTCACGGCCCGGTCTTTCTTTATACCTCAGCTACCACTTTTTTTGAACATTAATCTCCTTTTTCTGCATCGGCTTATGTTTACTCACTGCAGCCGTAAATTAAAAATCGCGTTACTGTAAAGGTAACTTTAGATAAGGAATTTTATCAGTTAATTGAATATCGTGTTAATGTTAACAGTAATTCATGAAATTTACAAGGGGAGGGGGCATCTTCCCCGCTCGGGGGCGCATTCTTTCCTCGGATTCTAAGGACCCAATTTTAATGGAATTTGGTTTATTCAACTTAGATTACAATTCAGCTACTTTCTGTGTTATGAAATTTTATCTTAGACTTCAGTTACGAAATTAGGGTCATTTAAAAGAAATTCAAAAGATATAAAATCATACAAACTTGAGTTTTGTTTAAGGTTATTATTTACGGACCTCGGGCAACGCCGGGCGGGTCTGCTAGTATCCTAATAAAATCTAAACAATTCACATTAACAGTGTTGAATATCGTCAGCAGTTGTGGTTGAAGCAAGTAAAAGAAAATGGTCGGAATTTTTCACGGATTTTTTCTTAGAAAATGTGATTTCTTAGCTCATACTCTCACATACGCCGGTATGTAGCTTGGATTATTGCTTTTGTTCTTAGGAATTTTTTTAAGTGAAAGTGATCTTATTTATAAATATTTGAATAATTTCAATTTGTCAGTATTTCACCAATTTCTGACATACTATATCTTGTTATTCCCATATCCTAATAAAATCTAAACAATTCACATTAATAGTGCTGAATATTGTCAGAAGTTGTGGTTGAAGCAAGTAAGGGAAAATGGTCGGAATTTTTCACTGATTTTTTCTTAGAAAATGTGGTTGCTTATACTCTTATACTCCAGTATATCTAGCTTGGATAACTGCTTTTGTTCGCGGAATTTTTTTTATTTTTTTTAAGTAAAAGGGATCTTATTTTCATAGGCCTTACCTTTTTATTAGAGAAGGGGGTTTCTGGGAAATTTTTATTTCAAAACATATTTTTTTACTGACTACCCCAATTATCAGGATTTCTGACTATTTGCAGATTGTGCCTATCTCTCATTACTTCGGATAATCGGAGTTTTTCCTTACATATGAAATTTTAAACTTAGTTATTGCGAGAACTCTCCTGTAACTAGTAAATGTTGCGTTCGTTTCTCTTCAGGGGTTATATATATATATATATAGCGTTATAATATTTTTCGCAGTTTTGGACACCGCCCCCCTCCCTTTATGATAACATACGTTATCATTCCTCCTCGAACCCCCCCCCCCCCCACCCTCCTAAATGATATCGTTATCAGTGTCTAAAAATTGTCTTTATTTATTTTTTTTTTTTACACATTTTTTTTATTTTTTGTACATTTGCAATGACATACATTTATAATTCGGTATATTTTACTGATTAAAATAAAAGAAGTCAATAAAATATCACTGTTACACTTGCAATAACTTTATATCAAATAACACTTTAAGGAAATATTTAAAAGTATTTAATAATAGTTGTTTTTTTACATAAAGCATTTAACAATCAACAGTAATACTGTCTTCCTGCACTTGCACCCGGTACGGGCAGGGTAAGCAGAACTTTTCATCAAAAAACAGATGGCCAACATTCTTCTCCTTCTTTTCACTATGTTTACTGTTCATAATAAGTATACAGTAAACTCTGTCTAAGGCGGAAGCAATCGGGACCAATAAAATTTTCCGCAATAGACAATATTCCGCCTTATACAAATTTTGCCCTGTGTCTATGGATTTGCAGGGACTTGAAAATCTTTCCGAGTTAGACAGATTTCCGTCTTACACAGAGTCCTACTTACAGAGAGTTTACTGTAATTTCAAACCAGGATTTCCTAACATCGCATTATATGCTCATATGGCAGAATAATAGGAATGTCACAAGTTGGAATATCCCATATTTTGGAATAAAATAATTTTATAATTATTTAATGGTTTTAATAATAACTTTGTTTTTTCATAAAAATAGATAATAGGCTAAGAAAAAAGTAATCTTTAGATATAATTATGTATAGGTTCAAATTCAATAGACTATTTTGAATGTAAAGTAAATAAATAAATAAATAAATACAAAAAAAAAAAGGAAACTTTTGGTTGGATTAAAAAAGATAACGATATTAAACGATAAACTTCCCCTCTCCCTAGAAATATCATACGATATCGAGTGCCTGACACCCCCACCCCCCCCCTAAAGTGATAACGTTATACAGGGTGATTCATAAATATCGAAACAATAGTCTATCTTCTTAAATATTGCCCCTAGGCACATACTTCCAATTGAAAAGTTTCATAAAAAAAGGTGCAAAATTTGATGAGATAAGTTTCAACTCCATGGGGGGTCTATATGAGAAAATACAAAAATTAAATTTTTATACGGCCCCCGTAGAGTAAAATTCCCAATAGGAAATTTTTCCTTATCTATTCCTGAATTAAACACAAAAAAATTCATCTCGATATCTTTAAAATTCGCAGAGATATCAAAATCCAAAATTCGTGACTTACACCATTTATCCATGCCTCTGAGCGACGAGTTTTTGGCTCATTTTGAATGCAAGATAGGGATCAGCCACAAATTGTACATTATTAAAAGTCGATATAAGACAGTGCCTCTCCTTTGGACATAAAATAGGCAACGTATAGATTTTACGTTAAACTTGTTTTCAAAGTATGCTGGTGGTCAGCACGGGTCGAAATATCTAGGCCCGGTCCCGAACCGACCCATAGGAATAAAAGTTTGGCCCTGTCTGGAAAAAAGTTCAAATCGTAGCCTGGCCCGACCTGACTGAATTTCTACATAGTTTTTTACATCGATATGGTTAAATGTTGTTTCGTATGGAGGAGTTCTGACCAAAAATACTTATTATATCTTTTCTTTTTTCATGTTTATAATTATTATTTTTAAAGAAGTGCCAAAAGCTGTGATTATTTGTTTTATTAATGATCTCTATTTATATGTAAATGATTCATTTCTCCTTTAATAACGTTAATCCATATTCCATGTGTTAGAGACAATGAAAAATGCTATAAAGTAATATCTTTTAAGATGGAATCACATAAGAAAGAAATTGTTGCTATTGTTTCGATATTTATGAATCACCCTGTATATGTACAGTCCCTTAGTTATAACCTAGTTCGACTGTAATAAACAATTCATAATAGAAGATAAACTAAATCCTCTTCCTTATTAAAATTTATGGCCATAAAATGACCTCTTCTAAACTAAATGAAAAAAAAAAAAAATGCCTAAAAAAAAAAAAAAAAAAAGTTTTCATGAGAATAATTTTATAGCGAAACCTGTTTTTAAAAAAACGCCACACAATTATTACCTGCAAAAGTGAAAACCTGCTTAAAATGGAAAAATTTCCAGTATTTGACGGTTTCATCTTAGCAGTTTCTAAGATTCGTCTGTCATAAGAAAAGCTATGAGTTGGCAAAGTTTTATTTTATAAACTTTCTAAGTTAATTTATTAGTTTCTAAGTTATTTATAAATTCTTTGAGCTTTCTACAAGAAAATCATTAAAAAATATATAAAAGAAGCATATAAAAAATTGAATGAAGACCTTTTTAATGAGTTTTTATTGTTTAAAAAAAATAAAAGTTAGGAAAGACTCTAAAAAGTAGTTTTCGTGTTAAACAAAAGGGGGAAAAATAGAAGGTAAGTTAATGTTAACGCATTTTTGTGCTAACAGAAAGAAGAAAAGTGAGTTGAATAAAGTGATAAGCAAAAAATGAAACCTTAAAACTTTTAAATTTACCTGCGAATACATTGTTACTGTATTTTCTTAGATGCTAGGCTTCCGCATTATTTCTGTGGAAAAAATAAAACGAGTTTAATAAATGTAGATCTAAAATGCTGATTTTAAAATAAAATTTAAAAAAATTTCAATACAGAAGATATTTTCTAATAAATAGAAAACTAAAAAGAAAGAAAAAAGAAAAAAATCATTAAGAAATCTCCGAAAATAAGGTATTATATATCAATGAAATGTAAAAGGTATTTTTCCATATTATTACATAAAATGTAACGCTTTTGGCCAAATATATTGAGCATCCCTACATGTTTAACACATCTTTAAAAATATAATAGAGGGGTAAAATTGTTTAACTGCTTACAATTATGAATTTAATTTTTAAAATATATATGAAATTTTCTTACATGTTAAAATATAAAATAATTATAATTATATCTAAATTTTAAACCTATTTTTTATTAAAGTTTTTAACTTTTAGAAAATCATTGTTATTCTCGTTACTGAAGCCTAAATTCTTTATATTTCGTCATTTCACATTATTATTTTTACGAAGTGAGATGAAATTCTCAGTTTTGAAAAAAAAATATCTTCAAATTCTTAGTACAATTTAAAATTCAAATAAGAATGATAAGTTTCATTTATTGTATTACCGTTAACAAGCGAAAACAATTCCAATATTTTATGTTTGATTTTTTGTCGCACGGTTGCTACCATATTGTTACATTTTTATATGTTTGTTGAGCAAGTACCATTTCTAAAAAAAAAAAAAAAAAAAAAAAAAAAAAAAAAAAAAAAAAAAAAAAAAAAAACATGATTGAGATTATGATGCCAATAATTGTTTTATTTATTTAACCCTTTATCTACTGACGGTACTTATAAGTACCTGATAAAAAACTTGTTATAAAATTCAATTAATAATCGATTAGTTGTAATACAGTTTAGAATGAGTTATAGATACATTACTTTATCTTGTTCCAAAAGCATTATTGGTTACACAAAACAAAAATATTTTTAAAAAGGGTGATTTCTTTTGACTTTGCATCTTTTCAGCTTTGTTGGCGTTGGGGAAGGGGGGGGGGGATTTCCTAATTCGGAAATATTTCTATATTTCTATTGTAAGAACATTATATTTGTACATTTCTTAATTCTACAAAATACTAAGAAAACCGTTTAAAATAAAAGATTTGAGTGGGGTTATAAATATTGCACAAACTCCCTACAAATTAAAATTCAATTAATCCTTCTAAATCCTTTAATCCTTCTGAAACTTATTAAACGATTATGTAAATCTTCTAATGTAGTTTAAAGAATTCACGAAAAATGCTTTAGAAGGTAAATTTTTCATGAATTCATAATTCAGTACACAAAGGATTAAGGGGGCACATGACCTTTAAACTTTCAAAAAATCAGTTTTCGGTTTTTGGTTTATTCTGAATATTTTAAAATTTCTTAACGATATGCAAAAAAAAACCCCATTAAAAAGTCTGCATTATTTCTTGACTTATAATCCTTTATAGACGGTGAGTATAATTGAATGTCCGTAGATATTGAAACCATAAAAAGCGTTTTCTCAGATTATAGTAAATTTTGAGTTTGCGCGCACTGTTGCTTTTAAACTATGTAAGCTACCGTTTAAAAAATATTAACCAAATATGCGTTTTTTTATAGTCTACATGCTAAAATGAAAAAACTTCACATATTTTGGTTATTTATTTTTTTGCATTTGAAAAACTTGAAACTTTTTTTTTAATTTTTGAACAAAACTTTTTGCGTATATTTTGGTTTTAAGTTCGAAGTAGGTGTAGTTTTATCTTACGCGCAACATTTAATCACGCATTAGTGAGATGAATTTTTAAATTTAAAATTTAAATATTAATTTTGTATGCAACATTTATTTTTCTAGATAAGGTATAGTAATGTAGATAATGTAAAGTTAAGGATATATACTTTAGGCAGAAAGGTGAAAAAAGATCTTAATTGCATATTGTTTGTGTTTTGGTACTTTGAAGAAGGCGATGTTGATGATTGTTTCGACAAACTCAAAGTTCCTGTGCCCCCTTAAAGGCATTTTTGGTTATTAAGGCCGTTGATCTGTAATTAGGAAATAGTGAGTATACATTGCATTAATGAACCAGGGTATATAACTTCGGTCCGTTTCCTGCAAGTAAAATATCGAGGAAAAAGGCAGATTGAAGACACTTAAAAATCCATGGACGTTCTTTTATTAGAAGCCAACGTATTAGTCAGTAAATGAGTAGATTTTAAGATTTATGAAAGCACAAATAAATTAACGCAGTGTAATTAAAGAACAACATGATTCTGAGTATATTAAATTATCAATATATGATTCAACTTCATAGAGATAAAAATATTCGTCAATTATTATAAAGGACATCTATGTTTAGCAAACTTCCTATACTATGTTCTTTAGAGGTTGTTTAATTCACATAAATTTAATATGATGGTAGGTAACTGAGTTATATTTGCAAAATTCCCCTCATAGAGAAGCTGTTAGTCGTCACACTTTTTTGTCGTCCTCGTCCCGCTTTTTGTGATACTGGGACTAGCAACACCATGTCTATACATCACTCCCAAAAGATTTGTAAGTAATGGATAATAGAGAAATTATTTATTGAACTGAAAACCGTACAGGTGCCAACTTCCGACTAATCTTCTATAATATGTGGGCTAATTTGACCAAGGTTTTGGACCAGATTTGGACTAGATTTGATCAAGGTTTGGGCCAATTCTGGTTTTGGACCAGAATGTTTTTTAAAGAAATGTAGCAATTACATAAGTTCTACATAGAAACCTGAAATTAAATAAATAACAAGCAGGAAGCGGGAATTCTGATTTTCAGAATTTAGTGTCGCCCCCAATAAGGAAAAAAAAAAAAAAAAAAAAAAAAAAAAAAAAACATTATTAGTATTATTACGAGGTGGAACCTGTCGAATTTCGACGAAAGAAAATGTTTAAGAAGGAGCTGTTTCATTAATTAATTAATTAATTATATATGTAATGGCGTAAAGTGTATAACGCTTCCGGAGTGAACTCATCCGGAATTATAATCTTTCCTTAAAATCGGCCATTTTATTTCGGCCATGTTAGGCTGAAGCATTCGGATGCCGTTTTATAAGTCGAACAACTGCCTTATTTAATTTACGTTGTATAACATCTATCCTTCTTCAGTTTTTCAAAACTTTCAAAAACTATAAAATCATCACATATATTAAAATACAAGGGTAAAATTTTAAGTTAGACCCATTTCGGGACATCTGCACATGCATCAACCCTGTTTAATTTAGAGGGATTGAGAACGAGTTCTCGGTAGCTGAGTGGTCTAAAGCAGCAGTTTAAAGTGCCGATATTTTGTAGTGGATAGCAGGTTCGAACCCAACGCTCGGCAAAATGATTTCTGAAATATTTTTCGCGATAAGTTATTTCGATAATGACATATTTTATTAGAAGGAGAAGTTATATGATTTTTATTTTATTATTATTATTATTTGAATGCTTTATAATTAAAGGAAATTTAACGCTGAACAAGATTTAAAATAATAATAATAATAATTTTATATTTAAAATATTTTTAATGTAATTATCAATTAAATAAATTGAGCTGATCTACATTTTTTGTTATATCTTCTGACCATTATCAAGAATATATGTGTGTGTGTGTCAGAAAGAAAAATTTGCCTTTCTTTTCCTTAAAAAAAGAAAACGGAAAGAAAGAAAGATATTCATATAAGAACTATTAAAAAAATTACCTTGATATCCATTGTTTGATATTAAAAAAATGTATAAAAATGTAAAATAAAATTCAAGTAATAAAAATTATATGCTGCACCAAGTTTCAAATTTGGGCTTTTAGAGAATGAGACTGATAAAAATAAAATTCATGGCAGCTTTTAATGGTCATGTAGTTAAAAAATCATAATAAATAAATAAAAATAAATACTGTTATTTTTTCGAAAAAATGAGACCATAGTAAATAAAAATAAATGCCCCCACTATTTTTAGTTAAATTTCTCTTAAAAAGAAGCATAATTGTTTGTAAATTATGAAGTTAAAATTCTGTGATTTCATTGAATAGGTTTGGCTGGCCCTCTATCGCTTTAACACTAGAACCGCCATAATGGTCATTTTGACCGATAAAAAATGAAAATATTTCGATTCGAACCAGAAATTTTTTTTCTAAACTAAGTTAAATATGTAACACGGAGAAATAAGTTAAATAAATATGTTAAATTGTTTTAAATAAAAATTCTGGTGCAAATTAGTATTATAACACTTGAGTTAAATTTCCGGCGGTTCTAGTGTTAAAGAAATAAGAATCACTTATGCAATATGGAAATTTGTCACAATTTCAATAATTAATTTAAAAGAATTCCTTAAAAATTCAAGAATTTTTCTAATGAAACATTCAAGTTATTTACCGTCAAATCTTGATGGGTACCATTTAGTTTATAATAAACCTACAAAATTAGTTATAATAAAAAATATATCTTGTATTGGTTAGTTTAACTCTCAAACCAATATTATTTTAACGAAAAGGTCACTGCTCTTCTTTAAAGACACTCTACATTTTTGTAAAACTTTACATTGTATCAGCGTGTGATGTCAATTGCATTATTTTCAAAAGAGAAGCATTTTCACTTGTGAAGAATTTCAAAGCCGCTGGAGTGAAAATTATGCACTTATACAAAACATATTCCAGTTTTTAGACTTAAAATACAAGCTTTTATTTTATATAAAATGACGTCATTTGCATCCGCTGAAGAATTCCACATTTACGATCCAATCTTAAATAACATCTATAAAAAAATATGCATATGACGTCACTATCGCAGAATAATACACAGACCGAGCAAAAAGTGATGTTGTAAACCGACAAAAAAATTTACTATTTAATGATTCATATGCCTTCAATTGTTTCCAACATTACTATGGATACTTAAAATTAAACATAGTTTATAATAATAGCTCCTTGTTTTATCAAAAATCATTCATTTAAATTTTTTTTCAAAATAGCACATATTTTAATTTCAATTTTTTTCAGTTTTTATGAGAAAATGGCAACAAAAAGATATAGTAATCTATTATTTCTCAACTATTTTCCCTTTACTTTCTACAGAAATGGAGTGTTTCAGTTGCCACCATTACAAAAATTGATTAAAATCTACACAAAAATTAATATCTCAAAGATAAATTGAGATGCAGTTTTCAAACAAATTGCAGCTAAAAGTACTTTTTTCTCCTTAAACGAAGGTGTAAAAATTGAAAATGTGCGACGTTTAAAAGTTTAATACATTGCAGTAAAATCAGTATTTCACATCTGCTTCGTTTTACGGCTGGCTTATGTAACGGAACGTTTTATTTAGGAACGACACATTAATTATAAAATGTAATTAAAATACTAAAAAATCAGCCGATTTAAAAAATTCGACATTCAAATGAAAGCTTACATAGAGATTGATTTTTTGGGGACAAGATTTTTTTTTGTTGTTGTTGTTGATTTTGAAGGTGCCTTGTCCCCTTAATTAAACCGAATATGTTTTTGAAAAATAATTTAAAGTCTCTGAAAATATTTCTTATAATTCTTTACGCACACAAACACACGTACACACACATATATATCATTAATTTAAGCTGAACAAATGTTTCGGCTGGTTGGTTGGTTGTGTTTATGACGGCCAATTATCAGCACGAGGGATATAGGCCCAAAGGAGGGGGAGTGCCCTCCGTGGGGGGGGGGGTCTTTCTATGGGAACCTAACTCGTATTTACACATGTAAATCCAGGGTTCGAAGAAAACCACGAAAACTCCGAACGATTAGGCCAACGGCGCGATTGGGTTTGAACCCAGCACCTCCCGTCTACCAGCTTCGAGAGCAGAACCTTTCGGTCACTGGTGGGCAAATTTTTCGGATAGCATTTCGAAGGTTCCTGAAAATATTTGTTAAAATTTTATACATGTTTTTGAAATTATTTTAATTCACTTAAGATTAAAAGTTTTGCGGATAACACATTTAAGTGTGCTGAAAAATAATTTTGAAATTTCTGTAATTCAATTAAATTGAGTATTATTTTGGGGGAAGTCGTTTTAAAGCTCCTGAAAATACTTCTTAAGATTTTATGCACTTTTAAAATTACTTTAGTTTAGTTAAGTACAAGATTCACACAATTAATCACTTATTCAATAGATTTTTTGGATAGCATTTCTAAGGCTCCCGAAAATATATTTTTAAAAATTTATACATATTTTTTTTTAACTCCTTTAATCATTTAAGTTGAAATTTTTTTCGAATAATATATTTACTTTTCTAAAAATTCGATACATATATTGGAAATTTATTTAATTCAAATAAATTGAATATTTTTTTTAGGATAGCACTTTTAAGATTCTTGAAAATAGTTCTTAAAATTCTACACATATTTTTAAAATAACTTTAATTAAAATATATACAAGATGTTTTTGAATGGTATTTTTAAAGTTTTAAAAATATTTCTTAATATTTTATACATGTGTTTAAGTCTTTCAAAAATGTTATAGAGATATGTTTGAAATTGGCACTCTACCATTAATAATAATTAAAATCAAATAATTAAATAACTATAATATTTCCGTATTACAGGTTCGGATGTTTTAACTTCGTATCGTGCGTGAGTGAAATAAATACGAAATTCGAATTCTCTCTCGAACAAAGAGGAGAAAAAATGTTTTTTTCCCCTTTCTTTGTAAGTTGAAAGTCCCAACATGAAGGGTAAATAAAAAGTTTTATTCATCATTCTCCTGTTCCTCTATGATAATTATCATCTACGTATCAATTATCAAATATTTTATGTACGATTGTCAAATATTTAAAACTCAAGTTAATTTTTAAATTTTAGATTTTGCACCAGATGGCACTCTTGCATCAGCTGAGCTTTCTTAATTTTTCAAATGAAGAGCATACTTCGGAAAAGAGAGATTCTTAATTCACTAAATTCCACATTTCATCTAGTAAAAATAAGCTTCATGCCACATATTACGAGTTTTACACTTAGCTAAATATTATTTAAATTCGATTGGCTTTACATTTTGTAATATCTATTGCTAGGATGGTATCAAAAAAGTTCAATAGTTTCAAAATGATTGACACAAATTAATATTATCAAAGCGCCTAAAATATATTTCTTCTTAGGTTTATTAAATTACAAATTCGAATTATTTTACTAAATATCGTTGAAATCTAAAAAATAATTATAAAATTTATCAAAAAAAGTTTGATTTACTTAATAGTAATAATAATAATAATTATTATTATTATTATAATGATAATGATAATGATAAACACAGCAATTTAGTACGTTATACCTATATAGATTGACAAATTTATTCTTCAGGTATAATTTTAAAATTATATTCTAAAACTATAGCAATATATAAATATTTAATTTTAAGCAATTAAAAAAAAATTAACTAATAATTAAAAGAATCCATTCAAAATCTTTTAAAATATAAATTATTAGAATAATTTTAAGATCTCTGGATCAATTATTTAAAATTTAACATTAAAATTTTTATATAAAATATGGTAAAATTCTAAAGATGAACAAGATATATGAACATAGGACACCAATATGTAAAATACGAAACTACGAATAACCTACAGAATCATCAGAGGTGCTTGTTGGTTTTACTTTGAGACCGAGGTAAAGCATTATGCATGGAGTTAAGTTCCTGGAAAGTTTTCTCACTAGTATTGTGAGAAATAAAAAAGTGTTAAGTGTGTTTATCAATGCAGTCCACCCACTGTCCATGCTTTTCGCCCCGCAAATTCTCTAAAGGGAACTTGAAAAAACCCCGGTAGCAGTCACACATGTTCTATTTCTTTCATATTTCCTCAAATATTGTTAGCAGAAAAGAAAAAAAGGAACGCCGTTGAAAAAAAAAATTGAGAAAATCGGTTACTGCAAAAAAGAAACGACGTATAATCGACGTTATGAGTCGTATAAACGAAACATTACACAATGAAAATACATAGGAATGAATCGAGACCGCACTGAAACGACGTATAAATGTAAAATACGTATAAATCAGAAATGTATAAACGGTTCTTTACTGTATTTTGAATTAAGTGTTCGTCGATGAATTTTAAAATCAAAGGGAAAATCTTTGTACATTACATTTTATTATTCCCATTCTGTAAGGGGGAAAAATTAAAAATATAAATAAAATTCTTTTAAAAAATATATATACTAGGGGGCTCTGCCCTCTGCAAGCTACGCTCGCCAACCTCCGTTCAGACCCAGCAGAATCTAAAAGCACGCTAATTTGATCGTTTTAAAAAAGATTATAGAGAAGATTGAATTATAATGAAAAACCTATAGCGATCTCCCTGTAAACTGGTTTCCATTCAATTCCCTTTGCGAAAATTTAAGGCCGAATCAGTTGCTGTTAAGACATCCAATGGTTGTTTTCGTGTTTGATTAAAGACCAGTTAAACGTTTGAAAGGAAGATAAAATAAAATTAATTAAGTAAACAGAGTCTTTGCCTCCCGGTATTTTTTAACAGCGTTATAAAACGGTTGACACAATATAATTTACTACAGTTACTACAATTTACCGCTTTAACCTCTTCAAGGGCGGTGGTTCATTTTTGGACCACTTAATTTTAATTTTTAAATGCCACATTGGCACGAGAATATTGGAATGAAAATTTCCCTTTTATTAAGTAAGTGAACAAAAGCATTTTCGTATTTCGAGTTTTGTTTGTAAATTCTGGTGCCATTCACTGATTTCAACATTTTACGAATAGAAGTACCTTGCCCCTGAAAGGGTTAAACGCATATTAATGCATTTATTATTTTAAAGTTTCCTTTCTCTTTTAATATTCGCGTGTAAATACAATTTTCAAGATATAATTTTCAATATTTTCCTGCTTTTAACACTTACTTCTTTCAGTCGTTTCATAGAATCGTTTCATAAATTCGTTACATTTCAGTCGTTTCATATATCCGTTTCATAAATTGGTTTCATTAGGATTTTATATATATAGGGTAGCTTTATTTTTATTAATGCTATACTAATTTATTTAGGCACAGATGCCATATATAGCACATATTGGCGCGATTTTTTTTCTCGCTATTTTGGTGAAAACATCAACAGCATAAACAACAACATCCGGATTGCCATACAAGCAAAATAACGATATTTTGGCGCCAGTTAAGTACCCGTTGTGTATACGACATTGGCGTCAGAAAAAATTGCGCCAATATGGGGACGTATATGACATTTGTTCCTTTTTTGTTCTTTCGTTATTTAAAATAAAAATTACGTCAATTTGTATAATTTGATGAGTGCTTTGGCGATTTATATAATTTGACGAAATTGGTCGACAGGATAACTAAGTTGTACCATTAAAGCATAATTTGAATTTGAAATTAAATGTCAGGATTTGTTGCAATATTTAATCGGGTTTGGAGTGATTTTATTTTTTTATTTTTATTTTTATTTTTATTTTTTACGATAATTTGGCGAAAACCTCATTTTTAAATACCAACCAGTTACATATGTATTTTTAAATTATTTTCTATTATTTTTAAAATGAAATAACAATAAATAAAAAAAAATAATTAATAACTATAGAGCAAAACAATTTATAACATTTTTTTAAATAAAAAGAAAATAAAGGTAAATAAACATACATTAATAAATAAGCAACAATAGCCGGGTTACCATGTCAGGCAAAGTAACGCCATCTTGGCGCCAATTAGATGCCCCGGTGCGTATGTGACATCTGCGCCTAATATTTTTCTTTTCGTTTCGTTCAAAAAAAAAAAAAAAAAAAAAAAAAAGAAAGAAAGAAGTGAAAGCCATTAATTTTATGTTTCAGTTTTAAATGAAAGTTTTGTATTAAATAAAATGATAATGAAATAAAAAAAAAAAATAAATAAATAAATAAAAAAAAAAGAAAAAAAAGAAAAAAAAAAAAGGCATTTTTTTTTTTTTTTTTTTTTTTTTTTAGCATATATTTAAGGGAGGCCAAACTGGTCGCCAAATTAGTTTAAAATAATAACCTTTTCTAAAATATGAAAAAAAAAAATATCTGTTATGTTTAAAATTTGATTTGCCATCAGTAGAGAAAAGTATCTAAAATTAGAAAAAAAAAATTAATATTTCGAAAACTAATTCGAATTTAAAAATTCTAATACCAGTTTTGAGATCTGCGGATCAATACAGATTTTTGGTGATAATTTCATCACAAAGTAATCCCTATTTTAGGAGAATTCGCCGTGAAACGTAATCAGTCGTTTCACAATTTCGTTACATTTCAGTCGTTTCACAATTTCGTTACATTTCAGTCGTTTCATATATCCGTTTCACAAATTCGTTTCATTAGGATTTTATATATATAGGGTAGATTATAAGAGTGAATCTCAACAGCCACAGTAGTGACGATTTAAGTAATCGTATTTGATTTTCTGTTAGAGTACATATTTAAAAAATGAAATTAATTCCAGTAAAACCTGTGAAAACATGAACCTGTATATAACATAAAACTGCTTTAAAAGAAAAAAAGTTCAAGGTTTCGACAAAATAAATACCTTTACGGCGAAAGAAATACAATTTCTATAGATATGTACTAAGACGAAAACCTGTCTAAAACGGAAATTTTCTTCGGTTGTTTGCGATTCCGTCTGACTAGTTTTTATGGTATAAGAAACAAGTATAATTAAAGTTTTACAAAGTTCATGTTTCTGGTAAGTAATTAATCTATCTACTTTCTGCAAAAATTATATCAATGCTGTTTATTATTAAATTGAAAATAAAGATTTTAAATCCTTTAACAAGATTAATTTTATTTAATATTCAACTTGCAAAGCAATGAGAACACCACACCAAGCAATTAAATTTACAACATTTTCCTTTAAAAATATGTAAATTGAATTGATTATAATCTGTCATTTTCTTATATGTGTTTTAAGGGCATATTAAACAAATAATAATAATAATAATAAACATTATTGTGATGTATGAATCACAAAAAAAAAAAAAAAAAGAAAAGTAAAGTAAAGAAAAAGAAAAGAAAGAAAAAATTATACTTTGGATATTTTAGCTTTGAAATTATTGAAATATATTGCCGATTAAGCTCAAGGATATTAAAAAATTTAGGATTTAAGGGATCTCAGGACTTTTAAAGCTTCAAATTTTTCGAATTTTTTTCATTTTTGTAGATGTTAAACCCCTGTCTTCTCTGAACATTTTGATGTAATTATTTCCTTTAAATTCCCATTAGAACAGAAGTTGTAGCTTTTAGAGTTATACCCGCGCAATAGCTGAAGCTGCATTTCCGAAACTTTGAAGTCATTTTTCTCTAAATGACGTTTTGGGGCATACCGCGCAGGTTATCTCAAACACTTCTGAATATTTTTTCAGGAAATTTTCCAAACATATGTTTCATGTTAGTCTGTATAATACGAACATAAAATTTCATTTTTATTGTTTACAAAATTATTTTTTTAGGTGATTATACTGTTGAAATTTTCAAAATTTTGTATTAGTTAAATACAAATTTGTATTAAAAATATGAAAATGCTTTAAATACAAATTTATTTAGGTTCATGGTAATTATTGCAATTTGAAGTATAATTAGGCGCAAAAAATTTCATTCTAGTTGCAAAATTTATTTTGTAATCCTGCGCGTAAGCTGTCATACCAATTTTCTACTCGACAAATGTGTAACAGTTTGGAGCCCCTAAAAATACTAATTCTACATCTTGCTATTTTTTAAATATATGAAAAAAAAAACATATATCTTTCTTCCTAATTAAAATTGTGTTTTTAAATCATATATATTTTAAGATATTAAATGTTGAAAATGATCCTTTTTTTCATTTTTTCCAATTTTAAGAGTCTTGAGACCCCTTAAAAAGGTTTTTTTTTTTTATTTTTTTTTTATTATTTTTTTTTTATTTATTTTTTTTTTTTACATATAAAAAAGCAATTCAATATAATAATTCATTTAATATGACATATTGAAAAGAAAGATTTGAAAGAAAAGAAGCAATATATGATTCCAAAATTTAAAATGTGAATAAAGTTTAAAAGTATTAGAACATGAAAAGTAACACAATCGACTACATTCAAAAAGGTGTATCATTTTTATAAATTAAATAATTATTATTTTTTTATTCGGAAACTGCTGTAGAATAATTGAAACTTTTCTATTGATATAACGCACTCATGATATTTTATAATAGGCAGGCTCATGAAAAAAGAAAGAAAAAACCATAATAGGATTTAAAAAAAAAAAAAAAAAAAAAGGCCAAAGCTCATAATCACATGGCTTCGTCAGAGGAAAAAACTGAAACATTCATGAATATTAAAAATTTGCAGGCAACAAACCGAACATGAAATATCTAATTATCATTTTTTAAATTAAATAAAATGAGATGTACGAATTTCAAAGAAGGTAAAATTGACTAAATAGCCGATGTAGTAAATTTATATTTGTTTAAGGGGAGTTAGTACCTTTCGGGACCCAGTTTTGCTCATAATAATGCACTTTTTTCGATTCAACATAAATAAATAAATTTTGCATATTTTAGAGTGAAATTATTACAGTTTCAAGAATAATAGGTGGGTGGTTCAATAATTATTGTCCCTGATGTAATAAAATATTTGTACTGCAATGTTTGACGTGGAATATCGAAGCCTAATCTCTTAAATGCCTATATGCTCAATTTCAGAACTGTAGCTGCTATATCAACATAGTTTTGGAGGGAGGGGTGAAGCTTTAAAGACATATTTTTTGATGAGTTTTTGAGGAGGAGAGTGAGAGTGAAATGCTGGTTTGGACGAGGGTTTGGAGCTTATGAGAGGCTACATTTGTGGCAGTGGATGAGATGTGGCTATGATTCTGAGTTCAAACGACAGTAGTTACATCTCATCCACTGTCACAAATCTAGCCCCATAAGCTAAAAATCAGCGTTTCACCCCCACTCCCCCCTTTCACTCACTATGTGAAAAATAGCAGCTACGGTTCTGAAATTAAGCATATAGGCATCTAAAAGGCATTAGGCTTCGATATTCCACAACAACCATATCGCAGTACAAATATTTTATATACACTAGGTACAATAATTATTGAACCACCCACGTACTGCAGCTCTAAAAATTTGACACAAAATTTGCAATTTAAATAGTATGTATATTTTTAACACTATATAATGTATACACAAAAGTAAAATAAAAATTATATACTTACCTCTCTTTCTTAACAATATAACTTTTGAAAAATAGATAAGAGAAACAAAATTTTTGTATCAAATTGAAACTAAATATCACCTTTATTCTGTAAACCCATCAAGACATTGAACTTATCAAATGTTTTATAATTTTTTTTAATTAAAAATTAAGAATTTCCTTTTTTTTTAAAGCATTAATCATGCTAAATTTTCAATTAAAAAAATTATAAAACATTTAATAAGTTCAATGATTACAGAATAAAGGTGATATTTACCTTGAATTTGACATAACAATTTAGTTTCTCTTATGTATTTTTCAAAAGCTACATTGTAAGAAAGAGAGGTAAGTATAGAATTTTTATTTTACTTTTGTGTATACATTATATAGTGTTAAATATATATATATTATTTAAATTGCAAATGTTTTGACAATTTTTTAGAGCTGCAGTATTATTCTTGAAACAGTAACAATTTCACTCCAAAATATGCAGAATTTATTTCTTTATGTTGAATAGAAAAAAGTATGTTATTAAAAGCAATATCGGGTCCAGAAAGGTACTAACTCCCCTAAAAGAAAAACAACTCTGGAGCATGTTTTTGTGAGAATTATCTTTTAAAAAGCAACGTATTTTTATTAATTTTATGTTCGACATAAAATAAAAATCTGTGTTTTCAGTTTTTTAGTGTAGCACCAAAGTACGGTATCTTATGGTTAATCTTGATCTTATGGTTTCTTTTTAATTTGCTCAAGCTAATCAATTGCCAATTCTAGCAATTCTGCCACTAGTTACGTTACATTATTATAGCAAACAAATGTTCATTATTTATACAGACAAAAAAAAAAAAAAAAAAAAAAAATAAGTTTGAACATTATTTGACAGAAAAACTTTTATACAACTTTCATTCGAAAATACATCCTATCTGATGATTTAAAAATTGAAACGACACTGAGCTAGGCTTACAGGATAACTACACAGGTACCTGTCTCAGTTTTGTATATACGCTATTCCCCACAGGAATCAATACTTTCCAAAGAACACCTTTCACCCCAAACGCACGATTTAAGGCTCCAACCTCTCCACACAAAATGACTACTCTCACTTCACCTTCTGCCTTCCCAAAAAGAAAATAATAATATAATAATAATAATAATAACATGGAGTCCTCCCCTGTAAAATCAAGGACAATTTCCACTTCTGAAATCAAAGACAGTCTAATTGCACTGCTACCGACCCCCACGTTAACTGACCAGCCAACCTAGAAGACCTTCTTTGTTCCTCCTACTTTCTTCTCCTTATCTACTTGCCTTTGTTGTTCGCATTACTATATACAAAAGAGACCATGCTAGTATTTCATTTAATTCAATGCAGCTTTTCTCGCAATATAGAGATAGGAGTATAATAGTACTTATTCCAATCCTTAATTTAAGAAAAAGTGTTTCCCTAACCCAAGTACGTAGAAAGTGATATTCATATAAATACAATAAATAAAGAAAATAAAATTAATTAACATAATCTTAATTAGGCACACGTTCATTAACGTCATAGACCTGACAAGTCTATGTTACTCTTGCTTCTATAAATTCGATTACGCAGCTTGAAATGTTTAATTGAGAATGAATTTGCATTCTAAAAACCGATATTCTGGTTTGACAAAACTGATTAATACATTATAAAAACTACTTGCAAACGTTTCCGAAAATTAATGGCCGCAAAAGAAACTTTGTTTTTATAAACAATTATTTAAATCTCGAAAATTTCTTAGAGGCCTGTAAGGGACTGGGCTTGGCCTGAGGCTTGTACCCGGAACACAGGCCAGGCCGTGCGGAAACATGAGGGCAAACTTTCAAACAGGCCTGGCCGATCGACAAAATGTAGGGGCAGGGCCGACAAAAAATTAAACGGGCACGCCGGCCCGGTAAAAAATTAAGCGGGCCTGTCGGCCTCCTATAACAATTTAAACGTAGCCGATAAAATATGAACCATTTCCAAGGGATATGATTTTCGCGAGAATAAGTATAAATGTGCTGCATGAGCCGATGATGGTTTTACAACATCAATGCAGAAATATAACATTTACCGCGTAAAGATCGGCATAGGGCAATGTCTGAGCCAGGTCTTAATTATTTCAGCCAATCGGGCCGGGATCGGGCTTAAATTTTTTTCTCTACATTATCTCTTTATAAATTTCTTCCATAGGATTAGCATTAGTGAACGGGTCTTTTCGCTTGACTGAAGTAGCCTCTTAAGAGGGCTGGTCAATGAGCTTCGGAATTCTCCTCCGTAATGTTAAATCTATGGACTTTTGATGCATTCGTATATTTAAAATATGTTCTCGGGAAATTCATATTTTTAACTTATTTTTTCTGTGTACTCTTCTTAAAGGATGTCTCTTTTTTTCTTAGTTCTCAAAATATTTCTAAAATCTATGCTGAATTTAATATTTTATGCATTAAAAGCGGGCGAACTGCGAGAAAGATTTTAACACTTCCTATAAAATTAAGTCTATACTTTAGAAATAATTTTAGAACTAAGAAAAAAAGAGACATCTTTTATGAAGTGTACAAAAAAAATAGAAATTTAAAATATTAATTTCCCGAGGAGATATTTTAAATATACGAATGCATCAAATGCCCATAGACTTTATATTAGTGAGCGGAAATCGGAAGCTGACTCTAAATTTTCCGACACATTTTCTGAGTCATTTTCAAACGTGAAGTGACAAAATTGATACGCCTGACTATTGAAGCGGTAAGGAATCGAGTAACATTTTCCATTTTTAATATACTTGAGTTATACTCGATTCGTGTCACTTGACGACAGGTTTTCATCTTTCCCGTGCTATCGTGTCAGGAAATTCGATTCATAACGCCATCTTTGATAGTTTTTTTTTTTCCTAAAGATCTTTTGACTTTACCAAAAAAAAGGGAAAACGCCATTCGAATAAGTTTCTGAATAACACACTTACCAATTTTATGCGTTTCCGAACAAAAATGTATTCAGAAATGCGTAGTAGCTCCTTTGGATTTGAGAACAGCTTTAATAAATTACAGAGAAATATTTTCAAAGTTCTATTTATCATACAGCTTCAAAAAATATGATATTTTAACCCACTTTTTTCTTCTTTTATTCTAAATTGCATAATTTTTTTAATGAATCTTTATTTGATTGTTGAAAAGTCTAAGTGTCTAAGTAATCATTAACGTTGTTCTTAATGCATTTTCTGTCTTGCGAACGCATAGTAATCTAAAATATACTATAAAAATTTCTCCTAAATATGTATATAGCATTTTTTAAAATAATCTTAATTGTGTATTAAGAGGGTTGGTCACTGAGCTTTGGAATTCTCCTCCGTAAATGTTAAGTCTATGGACTTTTAATGCATCCGTATATTTAAAATATCTTCTCGGGAAATTCACATTTTTTACATCTTTTTTCTGTATATTCTTCTTAAAAGATGTCTCTTTTTTCCTTAGTTTTCAAAATATTCCTGAAATCTATGCTGAATTTAATATTTTATGAGTTAAAAGAAGGCGAACTGTGAGTAAGATTTTAATACTTCATATAAAATTAAGTTTATACTGTCGAAATATTTTGAGAACTAAGAAAACAAGAGACATCTTTTAAGAAGTGTACACAAATAGAAGTTTAAAATATTAATTTCCCGAGGGGATATTTTAAATATACGAATGCATCAAATGCTCATACACTTTACATTAGTGAGAAGAAATTGGAAGCTGAGTGACAAGCCCCCTTAAGAAAAATTTAAATTTTTCGTAGAAATTGAGTCGGGCGGATTGAGCCTGATTTATTTATTTTTTGCACGAGCCGGGCCTATTTTTACTGATTTTTGTGCGGGCCGGGACTGGCCGTGGACACTGATATTCTAAACGGACCGGGCCGTGAACACTGAAAAAATAAATTATCCGGGTCCGGGCATATTCTTAATTTTTTTCTACATCGGACCAGGGAATTCCCTGTCCGTGTAGACCTCTATCGTTTCTGAGCTCTCTTAACTATAACAAAGGCTTTTTGGAATCATGGTAAGACGGAAGAGGTATTGTATATTTTCTTTCGTGGTTATTTTCGTAGATTAAGACTGTTTTTACAATGTGAAAATAAAAGTAATTTAGCTGAATTTAAGCACTTAATTGATTCCATATTTTGCTTAATTTTATTGATTTTCTAAAATTAATTAAATGCTGCACGGCTTTCTATGCCATTTGATTTTTCAAACACTTTACTAATATTTAAAAGATGTTCTAAAAAAAGTAGTGAAATTTTTCAAAGGTTATTAAATGCCTATAGGAATCAGTTTTATTTTTAAGCATATTGTTGAATTATATAATGTTTAAATTAAAATAAAAAAAACTTAAGCAATTTTCTCTGAAAATATAATTTCAACTTACAGCTTTCTAATTTTCTATTCTTATCATTTATTGGAACAAATTTTAAGTTTCTGGAAGAAAAAAGGATACGTTAAAATTTTATAGCAAATGTAAATTTAAACACTTTTCCGGCATGCGAATAATGTATTCGGTTGAAGAAGACAGCTTTATCATTTAAAAATATTTTGAGAATTAATAAATTTTCAGACATATTTAACCACACCATTTCCTGGTTGCAGATTTGTGTTTCTTGCTTGAAAATGTCAAATTTATTTTAATTTAAGATTTTAATTTTACTTCATATTGTCAATTTTATCTATTTCCCAAAACGAATAAAGTAGATAGTTTTTCATTTAAATATGACTGAAAATAATTATTTTTTTAGAAATTTAATAGCACCATCTATGTCTTGATTAAAGAAGAAATTAATTCAGGTGAAGTTAAGTCTTTTATTCATCGTATGTTGTCGTTAATTTTATTGATTTAAAAAAAAAATTAAATGAATTAATACTTTAAGCATATCATTTTCTTATCTTTTAAATGTAACTGAAAATAACTAAATTTTCTGAAACTTAATCGCAACATCTACCTTGACTGAAAATTAAAATAATTTTGTTGAATTTAAGCTTTTAATTCATTTCATATTGAAGTTAATTTTTACAAAATGTTTAATAGTATCGTCATATAAAATTTTAAACACTTTATTGACATGAAAGAAACCCCCTAATATGTATTTATATTTTTAATTGCACGTTTACAGTAGTCAGATTTATTATTTAAACATATTGGAAAATATGTCTAAAAATTAAATTTAACTAAAAATTTATGCTTTAAATATAATATTATTTGTTATATTTAATTATAATAATTAATATTAATATAACACATATAACATTATTTAAATTAATAATTATATATTAATATAAAACTTTCTGATTTCATCTTCAATATCAGTTATTAGAACGAATTTATAGTATGTTGGGGGAGGGGGGAAATAATGAGTTTCGTGGCAGCTGGAAATGCAAACTCTTTTCTGATATTAATAAAAATATTGGTGAAACTAATGAATAATTTCAATGTAAGTCGTGGAAAAAGAGAAAAAAAAAAGAAGAAAGAAAGTAAACATCCCTACTATGGTTGCAGATGATTATAATAGAAGAAAATTACTGGTACCAAACCATTGAAAATAATTTCTACTTTTAAATGATGTATATAAAATTAAAGGTTTAAAGGGCCATCTACAATTCAAAACCAGATCAAACTTTGTTTTTTCAGTGGCAAAACCCAATTTTTTCATTATATTTTAAATCTTAGGTTCAAACTATGTTTAGAAATGAAATTTCAAGAAATTTCGTTCATAAGTTTTTGAATTATATAAACATTCTAAATTTAGAGCTTCTATTGTTAAATTACGTTTTCGTACTTTTTTTAATATCACCTGAAATTATAATCTTAATTTTCCGCATTTCGCAACCAGGGGACGCACTCTATTCTAAACAAACCTCTATCCGAACGAAACTACCTTTTACAAACTATCCTTAAATATATTAGTCGAGGGGATCGGGCCCATAGCACCGAGGTAGGTAGGCGCCCCCTGGAGGTAAAAATTGGAACTAAAATATATACGACTATGGTACATAATATGAAAGAGTGGTCAAAGGAGTGTCGCCAAAAGTTAGAAAAGTGCACCCCGGGTTAAAAGGATGGGGGTTAGAAAAATTGCTAAAAATACAGAAGTTAGAGCACGGAGGGGTAAAAAATATAACACTTTTTGAAACTTTTATGATTTTTTGTGTGATTGCAAGTGTTCTGCTATAAGTATGCAAAATTTCACATATCCAACTTAATTAGGGGCTGAGTTAGAAAAATTGCTTAAAATACACAAGTAAGAGCCAGAGGGGTAAATATAAGACCTTTTCAAAATTTTATAATTTGTCATTTGATGTGAGGTGTAAGTATCCAAAATTTCAAGTCCTCAACTTAATTAGGGGCTCAGTTAGAAAAAAAAGCTTAAAATACACAAGTTAGAGCCCAGAGGGTTAAATATAAGACTTTTTTTTAATTTTATGATTTGTCGTTTGATGTGAGGTGTTCAGCTATAAGAATCCAAAATTTCAAGTCTTCAACTTAATTAGGGGCTAAGTTAGAAATAAAAGCTTAAAATACACAAGTTAGAGCCCAGAGGGGTAAATATAAGACTTTTTCAAAATTATGTGATTTGTCGTTTGATGTGGTTCAGCTATAAGAATCCAAAATTTGATCCAAGTAGTTATCGAATTATGATTAAAAAATGTCAAAATGATGGTTTAAGGGGCCTTCTAGGATGTGAAGAAAAGCATAATTTGAAAAAAATATATTTTACGCATTTTATTGAAACATTTGTCAATAGTCCAAAACATATTAAGCTGATGAAATGGTAATTTTGGCAAGATGTAATACTTTAATAGAAGTGACATAGTCATTCTGTAGCATTTCAACTATCGAGTACCGAACTTCAATTTGGATACAGCCCCTAAAATAGGCACATTTTTAAATAATTAATTTCTCTGAAACTAATCGTACGAATTTCCTGAAAATTTGTTTTTAGGCAAATTGAAGGGTGCAGAATTTATTTTTAGTGTAAAACTTGGGTATTGCTATTGAAAAAAAAGGAAGAAGTTTGGGTTCGTATTGGTATGTATATGACCCCCTAAGCAAATTTACATCATTTAAAAGTAGAGGTTATTTCCAATCATTTCGTACCAATAACTTTCTTCTACAATAATTTGTTTCAGAGTTAGTAAGGGAGTGTTTACTTTTTTCCCAGGTCTGTACATGCTTGTAATACACGCAACCATATATATCATTTTATCTTAATTGAAAATAAGTAAAATTTTAGCAGTTTGAAAACATCATTCATCTCGATTGAAGATAATTCAAATTTATTTGAATTTAAGCTTTTAATTCATTTCGCAATAGTGTGGATAATTTAATTAATTTCCTAAAAAAATGTACGAATGGAAGCTTTATGCCAGATCACTTTTAAACACATGTTATCGACATTTCAAAGAAACATCATAAAAACTAATAGAAGACTTTAATGTTTACTGCTAAATAATTTATCAAAAGTTTTATCATTTAGATATTGAAAAGTAATAAATTTTCACACATTTAACCCATTAAAGTCTGACGTTATGCGTTTTCCCCACATTATGTTTGTTATTGTTATTATTTTTTTTAATTCTGAATATTTTTTTCAACAAATTTATTATCACATATTGTATGTATGACTTTTATTTTCAAGGGGAAAAATATTGTTAATTGATTCGAGTTGTAAAAAAATATAAATATAAATAAAATAGTGCTGAATGTGTTGAAAATTTGTATCGAAAAATCTCCTCCGTAATGTTAAGTTTATGAACTTTTGATGCATTTGTATATTTAAAATATCTTCTCGAGAAATTCATATTTTTAACATCTTCTTTCTGTGTATTCTTCTTAAAGGATGTCTCTTTTTGTCTTAGCTTTCAAAATATTTCTAAAATCTATGCTGAATTTAATATTTTATGGGTTAAAAGCGGGCGAACTGTGGGTAAGATTTTAATACTTCCTATAAAATTAAGTCTATACTTTAGAAATATTTCGAGAACTAAGAAAAAAGGAGACATCTTTTAGGAAGTGTACACAAAAAATAGAAGTTAAAAACAATAATTTCCCGAGGAGATATTTTAAGTATACGAATGCATCAAATGCCCATAGTATAGCGCCTAGAATACCTAATGGTGGAAATATGCTATCCAAACAGTGCTAAAAATTTGTATCCCTTAAGGCTGTTCTCAAATCCAAAAAGGCAACTTTCTGACATAAGTTTGAATTTATTTTTGTTTGAAAATGCATGAAACTAGCTGGTGTTGTTGTTCAGAAACTAGGTCATCGAGCTGTTTTTTCCATTTTTTTTTTTTGCAAACGCAATAGATCTTTCAGAAAATAATGTTAAAGTGGACCTTTTGAACCGAATTTCCGCGCGAAAGTAGAAAAATCACTCAAGAGCGGGCAAAAAACGGGTTTGTCACGTGATCGATTTAGTTTATAACTCAATGGGTAATTGATTGGTCCAAAAATGGAAAAAACAGTTCAATTCGAAATCGCTTCCATGGCCAGGCTTTCTAATTTTATATCTTTCTGTTAAAAAATGAATTTGTAAATGTGTCAGAACGTTTTGCGATTGTTCAGCGGAGCAGTTAAGAACAGCCTTAAGTGTGCGACGATACTGCTAAAATCCCAAGTGTCGATCGCAGCGACACCTGCGGGATTTTCGTATTACTAGTATTACATTGTATAGACTAGCAATTTCTTGCAGTTGTAGAAAATATCCTGCAGATGCCGCTGCGATCTGCATATTGCAGCAGTATCATTGCACATTTAAGGGATACAATATTATAGCGCTTTTTAAAGTATTGCAGGGATAGCCGATTTCCACACTATATATTCTAGGCGCTATACCCGTAGCCTTTACATTGCGGAGGGGAAATCGGAAGCTGAGTGACCAGCTCCCTTGTTAGTCCAAGAGCTGTTAAACATTTTAGGGAAGGTATTTGAGGCACCCTGAAAATTTGTGCAATACTTCTTTTGTAATGCCTGAAAACAAAATCGAATGTGTGGCTGAAGGATCGTGGCCCAAAACCTGTGCCAGACAAAAAATGGCACTGACGACTAAAGTGTCTGTCATTTTCAAAATATTTTTTTCTAAGCATAAATATTATTGTGCCTCAATCTCAGCGTGCCTCAAATACCTCTTTTGGGTAGTCAAAAAATGGCACTTGACACGTGTCTGGCACAGTTTTTGGGCCGACTAAAGTGTCTGTCATTTTCAAAATATTTTTTTCTAAGTATAAATATTATTCTGTTTCAATCTCAGCGTGCCTCAAATACTTTTTTTGGGTAGTGTCAAAAAATGGCACTTGACACGTGTCTGGCACAGGTTTTGGGCCACGATTCTTCAGCCAGACATTCGATTTTGTATTCAGGCATTACAAAAGAAGTGCTGCACAAATTTTCAGGGTGCCTCAAATACCTACTCAAAAATGTTCAACAGCTCTCCTACTATGTGAATGAAATAAAATTCAGCAATTCAAGATACGGATATTGTAGCTAACTAATGTGTAGTAAATGCTATGTTACCACTATATTAGTAAATGCTTTAAAACTTTTCATACGAAAAAAATGTAGTTGATTTGTACTGACGTTGCGTTTTCTCAACATTATCATTATCTCACACATGTGAAAATAAAATAAAATCCAATATCGCTTTTCTTTTCTCTTAACCCTTAAATGCCTGGTGTTGCTTTTCGGCAACATACCCAATTTAGGCCCTAAATTACTATTAGAATAATATTGAAGCTATAATGCCTAACGTTGCCAATAAAATACATTATGAAAATATTATTAAATCGATTTTCAACATGTAGATGACAACACTTGTGCTGTTTAAGAATAAAGATAGATTTATTTTTCCAAATGTTGCTACATGTTCTTTTAGTTTTGTTTGGAAGCTTGCGAAATACCCTATTTTGACCTGCAGTGAGCAAGTAAAATTTATTTCTTATTATAGTTCCTAAAATTCTTGTGTGTTTAATATTATAGAATTTTATAAAGGGAAATTATTTTTCCAATTAAACAGCAGTATTGCTGATTAGTAAAAAAAACTGATTTTTTTTAGCCGTAAACTATACTTTAAACAAAATATGATTTTTTAAAATATTTTTCCCATAATTTATTTAAGAAATGAAAGCCGAAAAACATTATTACAATGATTTTTGAAAAATCAGGCATTTAAGGGTTAATTAGTCAGTAACATGTATAAAACTAGAAAAAACTATGCTTTGTTCGGATTCGCGAAGCATTATTTAATAAGATAAATATTTGAAAGTAACAATATTTTTTTATATTATTTTTGCATCTTTATTAAGCACAAACGATATTTTATGTTTTGGCGCATTGTAACTTTAGAAATGTAAATTCAGCCAAATAACTAAGAATTTCCTCGGAATTTTTCATTTATGATATAACGAATATAACAATTAATTTTATTTTATTTATTTAAAATTCTTTTGTTGCCACTTTACAAAATAAAATCATAATATAATTATTTTAAAATGCGTAAATATCGTCTGCGTAAATTATTTCACATAATAAGAATAAATTGTGTATTTGAATTCTTAACACTGAAAAATACTTTTATAATTGAATGTAAATAACTGAATTTTCATAAATTTTAATTCATTAAAAATAGGCTATAATTTTCATTAAAAAAATAGGGGGTATTTTAAAAATTTCATAAAAGAAATCGTGAAACTATTTAATTAATGATGATTCTATCTATAATTACTAACTCCGTGATTTATTTTTTTTTCTGAAAATATACATGTTTCATTTTTTATTTGCAAAATTCGTCCGTAATGGAAAAACATGCAAAATAAATTAATTATAATAATAATTTTTTAAAGGTTATTCTGTAAAAGAAAATTATATTGCGGAAATCTACAGATCATAATTTCAAGTCAAAATACTGAATAGTTTTTTTTTGTTTGTTTGTTTTTTTTTTTGTTTTTTTTGTTTTTTTGTTTTTTTTTTTGTAAAGTGTATGACAAAATGTAATTTATGTAGCCTAGTAGAGGATTTGCTCGCTCATCCTAATAAAGTTTTATTTCATTTGTGTCAAGTATAAGAATGTGCTATGCTTAATAAGTTAACCACGCTATTTATTGATGAAGATTGTTTTGTATTGATTAAAGATAACAAATTTAAGCTTTTGATACCACTTTACATTGTGGTTAATTTCAAGCTTTTGATAACATTTCACATTATGACTACTTTCATCAGTTTTCTAAAATAAGTTGAATTAAGTAAAGCTTTCGCACTATCTATGTTGATGAATGTAATAATAAAGAATATAAATAAATAAATAATAATAATAACCACGCTGTTTACTGATGGAAGGTTGGTTTGCTGTGATTAAAGATAACAAATTTAAGCTTTTGATACCACTTCACATTGTGGCTAGTTTCACCAATATCCTAAAATAAGTTGAATTAAGTAAAGCTTTCGCACTATGAAAGTATATAAATAAATAAATAAATAATAATAATAATAATAATAATGAAAACCACACTATTTACATATGTACGATTGGTTTATATTGATTAAAGATAACAAATTTAAGCTTTTGATACGATTTCACATTGTGATTAGTTTCTTCAATTTTCTGAAATAAGTTGAATTAAATAAAGATTTTGCGCTATCTATGGTGATGGATCTAATAATAAAGTATATAAATAAATAAATAAATAATAATAATAACCACGCTATTTACTGATGGGAGATTGGTTTGTATTAATTAAAGATAACAAATTTAAGCTTTTGATACCACTTCACATTGTGGCTAGCTTCATCAATATCCTAAAATAAGTAGAATTAAGTAAACTTTCGCACTTTATATGTTGATGAAGGTAATATGAAAGTATTTAAATAAATAAATAAATAAATAAATAAATAAATAAATAATAATAATCAAGCTATTTACTGATGGAAGATTGATTTGTTTTGATTAAAGGTAACAAATTTAATCTTTTGATACCACTTCACATTGTGGTTAGTCTCACCAATTTTCTAAAATAAGTTCAATTAAATAAATCTTTCGCACTATCTATGTTGATGATATCTTAGTTAAATTTAAACTTTTAATTCCCTTCCTACTGTGGTTAATTTTATTAATTTCTTATAAAATATTTAATTCCATGTAAAATTTTAAACGCTTCATCAACATAAAAAACAAACAAACAAAGAAAAGAAACTGATAGACACGCGCTTACAGTAATCAGCTTTATTATTTAACACTTTAAGCTTCCTAACCGGGTTTTTCCGTCCGGCAATCTTTGAAATCAAGGGCTGATTTAATACGAAACTGATATTAATGTTATTTTTTTCAGTGCATAAGATAATTAAATATGTAAGATAATCATAAAATAATCCCCATATAAATAGTTTTCATAAGTATTATTTTATGAATCATTAAACATAACGTAAAAAATACGCTGGGCTTAAAGGATTAAATAATTATAAAAATATGTGATATGAAAAATATACTATTTTTTATAAAAAAAAATTCCCAGAAACTAATGGAAATTTTTAAAGTACACGTTTGAAGTAGATAGTTTCATTTTATAAATATAAACTGGAAATAATTAAATATACAGAAACTTAATCGCGCCATCTAACCTCGACTGAAGATGAAAATAATTTAGTTGAATTTTTAAAAAAAGTTTCATATCATGTTGTGGTTAATTTTATTAAATTCATAAAACATTTTAACTGAATTAAAGTTTTAAGCCATATAGAATTTTAAACCCTTCATTGACATGTAAAAGAAAAATATATTAATAAATGAAAACGTATGAAAAATTTTAAACTCACGCTTTCATAAAAGCAAGCTTAGCTTATATTCAGCTAAACATAATAGAGAATATGTCTAACTAAAATATTTATCTTAAAATATAATTTTAATTTATAGCTTTCTAATTTCATCTTCAGCATCATTTATAAAAAATGAATTTTTAATTTGTGTGGTTGGTTGTTGGTTGTATTTATGTCGGGCAATTATCTGCACGTGGGATATAGGCCCTAAGGGGGGGGGGGGGTGCCTTCCGTGGAGGTCTTTCTAAGGGAACCTAATCCGTATTAACGCTTGGATAACCAAGGTTCGAAGAAAACCACGAAAACTCCGAACGATTAGGCCGACGGGCGCGATTGGGATCGAACCCAGCACTTCCCGTCTACCAGTTTCGAGGGCGGAACCTCTCGGCCACTGGTGGGGCCTTTTAATTTGTGTGGAAAATTAACGAGTTAAAGTTCTATCGCAAATGCAGATTTAAGCATGCGTCCGACATGGAAAAATACATTCAAAAAACTAATAGAAATTTTTAACGTACATGCTTGAAATAAACAAACATATCATTTGGTCATAATTGAAAATAAATAAATTTCCAGAGATTTCTTCACACCATTTATTTAAATTAAAGACGACTTAAAGTTTACTTGAATTTATACTTTTTATATATTTCATGGTAAAGTTAATTTTATTATTTTCCAAAAAAATTCAGTGAATTGAATCTGCAAATTTTAAACCCTTTATCGACATTTTAAAAAACATTCTAAAAACTAATGAAATTTTTCAATTACACGGTTGAATAATCAGCTTTCTAAATTAAAAATAAGTAAATTAACAAAAATTTCAAAGCTTCATTTACCTTGATCGAAGATGGTTAAATTTAGTTAGATTCGGGATTTTATTTAATTTCATATTATGGGTAATTTTATTAATTTCCTAAAATAATGAATTTGTGAAAGCTTTGCGCTAAATCAAATTTTAAACTCATTTCCGGCTTAAAAATTACATAAAAAAAATAATAAAACATTTTAATTTAAAAGATTCAAGAAGGCATTTTTATCATGTAAACATATGGAAAAAAACTAAATTTTCAGAAAATTGATCGCGGCATATGCCTTGATCGAAGATGAAATTTATTTAGCTTAATTTAAGTTTTAATTCAGATGCTTAATTTTATTAATTAAAAAAAGTAATAAAAAGAATGCTTTATGCCATCTGACTTTCTTAAGCACTTTATCTACAGTTTAAAAAAAACTTTGTAAAAACTAATGTAAATTTTTAAAGCGTCGTGCTTAAAATAGTTATCTATATATATTTAAACATATTAAAAAATATGTTTAATTTTTTTTTTTAAAAGTACACCGCATTTTTTAAAATACAATTTTAAGTTATAACTTTCTAATAACAATTTCAACATCGCTTTTTAGAACAAATTTTGAATTAGGGGGGGGGGGGGGATAATAAGTTTTTCAATCAAAGGCAAAACATAAAAACTTGAAGAATTTTGTATTTTTTTCATTCTAAAAAAGATTATGCCAAATTTTACGGTAAATGGAAATTTAAGCACTTTCCTCACATAGAAAAAAACATTCGAAAAACTAATGAAAAATTATGATGTACACTCTTGAAGTAGACATAGTATCATTTGAACATAAATGGGAAAAAAAAAAAAAAAAAAAAAAAAAAAAATCAGAAAATTGTTGGCACTATTTATCTTGATGAAAGATAACATAAATTTTGTTGAAATCAAAATTTTAATGGATTTCACGCTGTGGTTAATTTTAGTAATTTATTTTTAAAATGAATTAATTAAAACTTTACGCAATGTAAAATTTAAATACTTTATTGGCGTTTAAAATAATATTAAAAAAATTAATATATATACAGTGCAATCTCGATTATCCAAGCTAAATTGGGACCGTAAGTACCTCGGGTAAAAACTCGCCGTGTTTGCGAATTTAATATCTCTTAAAAAAAAAAAAAAAAAAAAAAAACTTTTTTTAAATAATAAAAATAAATATATGTAAACTTCTGTTTCACAGTTCAACAAATTTAAAAAGGAAATCAACTAGTAGTAGTAAATTTTAAAAAGGAAATTCAAAAATTTACGAAAGTTCTTACGGCCAGTGGAAACAAAGCATTGTTCGCTGTTGACTTCTTAGGGTCCAATGTTTCTTGGGAGTTGAGTGCTTTTGGGGGCAGAAGAGCCTGTATAACACGGACAGTGAAGTAAAAAGCCTAAAAAGCGTTGTCATTTTCAAGGCTCATTCAAAAGAAAAAAAAAATCAGACTTTGTTATCGGCTCGGTTAACAGAAACCTCGATTAATCGAAGCGAGATTAAGCGAGGTTCTACGGTATATGTATTAAGTCACTCTTGCACCTCATTTAAACATAAATGTAAAGTTAAATATTCTGAAATATCATCGCTCCATTTTGCTTGATTGAAGATGATTTAAATGTTGTTGTGTTTAAGCTTTTGATTTATTCACGATTTATTTGGCTAATTTTATTAATATTCAAATAATAATAATAATAATAACAATAACAACAATAGAAATAGTAATAATAATAATAATGAATTAAAGCTTATGCCGCATGCAATTTTAGACTATCGGAATTTCTGAATTATTAAAAAAAAAGGGGATGTGTGAAAAATTTTAATTGAAGTACACAGCTGTAAAGTGATGAGAAAACAGGATAGAAAAAAAAATCAGAGCTTAGATCGCATTATTCACTTTGACTGAAGTGTGTTTAAATGTTTAAATGTCTTTTAGTTCATTTCATATTGCGATATTAATTTCCTAAAGAAAAAAGGAGGATGAATTAATGATTTATGCCAAATAACATTTTAAGTATTACATCAAAATTGAAAAGAAAAAAAAATTGAAAAATTTTAATCTACACTCTTGAAGTAAGAGCTTTTTCCTTAAAACTTAGTATAAAATAATTAAATTTCCCGACATTTGATCCTACCATTTATCTTAATTAAAAACGACTTAAGGGGAACCTTCTACATTAGGAGACAAAAAAAAGGCCTTTTTTATTTTTTTATTTTATTTTATTTTATTTTTTTGTAAGAAAACTGCAGGATGGATCTTTTTGAAATTTTAATAGTTTATTGTACATATTTTAAGGTATACACAAGAATTGTTTTATTAGATTCTGCTGCTTCTACTCTAAGTTATAAACAAATATGTTCAACTGCTTTGGAAAATTTCATCTGGACGGTGGGCATGATAGCGCCTTGTAGAATAATCTGAAACACAAAAATAATTTTTTTTCGTAAACTTCGTGAGTTAAATAAAGTAACACATAAATTTATTAAAAGAAAGTTATGTAATGGATGATTGAAAAAAAAATTGTTAAAAAAATGTTCTTATTTGTTAATAACTTTTTTTAAAAATAATTTTAGTAAGAGCTTTAATTCCAATCGAAGGCAATTAAACAAGCTTTAATAATAAAAAAAAATCAAGATGATCCATTGAGTATTTTTTTTTTTTTTTTAATCTTGTCCACCGTGTCAACAAATGTGGTTGAACATATTTGTTTATAACTTAGAGTATAGAAGCAACAAAATCTAATAAAAAATTTCTTGTGTATACCTTAAGATATGTACAATAAACTGTTACAAAATTTCAAAAAGATCCATCATGCAGTTTTCTTACAAAAAATCATAAAAAGGGCTTTTTTTTTTTTTTTTTTTTTGGTCTTCTAATGTTGAAGGTCCCCTTAAATTTAGTTTAATTTATCTATTTAATACAGTGGTTAATTATATATATATATATATATATATATTGCATTATTCAACTTTCCATCATCTGATAATGTTATTAAAGTATAATTTATGAATTAGTGATTTAGGCTAAATGGCAGTTTAAGCTTTTTATCAACTTTGTAAAAACGCATTCCGAAAAGAAAAGAAAATTTTTAATCTACACTTTTGAAATACAGACCTTTATCATTTAAACGTGTTCTAAAATACTTGAATTTCTAGATCGTACTATTTATCCTGACTGAAAGCAACTTAAATCTAGTTTAATTTATTTTTTTCATCCTTTAATATCGTTTTTAATTCTATTCATTTTTTTTTCATTATTTGACAACATGGTTACACTATAACTTACGAATTAATGGTTTAGACTAAATGGCACTTTATCAACATTGGAAATTAAAAAAAAAAATTTTTTTAATCCAAAAATAAGAGAAAAATTTTAAACTATGTACATACTTGAAGTAGAGAGCTTTATCATTCAAACATATTGTAAAATATAATTAAATTTCCGTATATTTCATCACACCATTTATCTTGATTGAAAGGGACATAAATTTAGTTTAATTTATCCCATTAATCCATTTAATATTGTGGTTAATTTTATTAATTTTCTTTGCAATTCTCACTTTTCCATCATTTGATAATGTGATTAAAGTATAATTTAAGCAATATTCGTTACAAATTGAGCCAAATAATTCCACTTTCATCACAATCTAGAAAAGTGCGTTGCCATATGCATGCATTGAAATTTATTCACGAGATTCCATTTTGTTGGCCGTTCGTCACATTCAGTGCCATTGTTTGGAATTTAATTATTTCTTCTGTTACTTTGTGTGGCAGCATATTTCAGACGGAACTGGAATATTAATCGTTTTCACTGTCATTGATTCAGATATGATTGAGAACGGGCGCTACGTAATTGGATTTCGTATTCGACTATTTCGTTTTGTGTTTGGGTGATGATTTTCGAAATTTTATATGTGGGAAGCGAACGATACTTATTTTTGTGTTTCATTTTTGACTTTCGATATTTATATATATTTTTTAATTCCTAACAAATATATTTCCTCTGTGTTCGATATATTATTTTTAAATTTATCATATAATTGTTAAAGCTAATAAAATAGGTTAAAGATCATTATAATTAAAAGACTGGTGATCAGCATTTAAAAATAGTTATTGAAATTTCTTATAATGTTGGAGTACTTGATAAAGTTAATTAAATAAAAGCTTTTCCAAAATTATAAATTAATTTCAAACAGATAGAGTTATGAATAGTAGAAGTCTCTTATGAAAATAATAAAAAGAAGCGAACAATACTTGTTCTTGTGTTTCAATTCTGACTTTCGATATTTATATATATATATATATTTATTCCTAAGAAATATATTTCTTCTGTATGGGGCATATTATTTTTAAATTTATTATTTAATTGTTAGAATAGGTAAAAAAGCATTATAAATAAAAGTCAGGTGATCAGAATTTGAAAATAGTTATTGAAATTTCTTATAATGCTGGAGTACTCGGTAAAGTTAATTCAACAAAAGCTTTTCCAATATTATAAATTAATTCTAAACAGATAAAGTTATTATGAATAAAAAGAAGTCTTTTATGAAAATAATAAGCAAACGATGCTTGTACTTGTGCTTAAATTCTGACTTTCGACATTTATATATATTTTTTTTTAAATTCCTAACAAATATATTTCCTCTGTATGGTATATATTATTTTTAAATTTATAATTTAATTGCTAAAGCTATTAGAATAGGTAAAAGATCGTTATAAATAAAAATCTGATGATCAGAATTTAAAAATTGTTATTTAAACTTCTTATAATGCTGGAGTACTCATTAAAGCTAATTCAATAAAAGCTTTACAAAATTGCAAGTTAATTTCAAACAGTTAAAGTTATTATGAATATAAGTATTTTATGAAAATAAAAATATACTTACTGAAAGGCTTTATAATAAATTTCGTATTCGAACATTTAATTTTGTTGATGAGGTTTTTTTCAAAAATTAATGTGGGAAAAAGAGCGAGTTACCCATTTGCTCTTAAGTTTGATTTCTGACTTTTCATATTTCTTTTTCAACCGAGATACTTTTTTTGTGTGAGACATTTTGAAGCATATTTTACCTTTAAAATATCATACGCTTCTGAAGGCTATGAGAGTCGATAAAAAGTTGCTATAATATATAAAAACTCATTATTAGAATTTAAAGATACTTTATAGTGTTGCATTTATTTAGAATATTTATTTGCATTTATTTTTTTTCATGTATTTAGAATACTGAAACTATTTAGAATTTTAAAATTTGTGCTATTTTTATTTTTATTTTTAGTTGCGTTTGTTTTTACGTTGTATGTAAATGTTTACCATATATTTATAACTTTGAATCTTACTATACTATTTTTTTCCGCCGTACACATGTGCATTTTATGCTTACCAAATGTTTAGAATTTTGAAACTTACTATGCTATTTTTTTCTCTTTTTCTTTTTCGCATGTATGTGTGTGTATTTTATGTTTACCAAATGTTTAGAATTTTGAAACTTACTATGCTATTTTCTTCCTTTTCTTTTCCGCATGTATATGTGTGTATTTTATGTATATCATATATTTATGATTTTGAAAGTTGCTATGTTACCTTTTTAGGGTCGTCAGTATATGCGTGTATCTTATGTTTATCTTTTCTTTCTTTTCTTTTTTTTTTTTTAAGTGTATTAGATAATTTAGCTTACATATGATTTTCACAGTTAGCAGAGAAATTTAAGATAAAGATGATTGTTATAACTATATCGACTAATATCACGGCCAGTAACAGCTTAAAAATGTATTAATTGCTAAAATAAATAAATAAATAAATAAATAAATAAATAATAAAAATAAACTAGCAGGAAACAGGAATTCCGCTTTTTCAGAATTTAGTGTCGCACCCGATGAGAAAAATTATTATTATTATTATTATTATTATTATTATTATTATTATTATTATTATTACGAGGAATTTCGACGAAAGAAAATGTTTAAGAAGGAATAGTTTCATTAATTTTTAATGAACTTACAAAATTAATTACAATAAAAAATCCTCTTATATTGGTTAGTGTAACTCTCAAACAAATATTATTTTAACTTAAAGGTCAGTACTCTTCTATAAAGACACTCTAAATTTTTGTAAAACTTTGCGTTTTATCAGTGTGTGATTTCAACTGCGTTATTTTCAAAAGAGAAACATTTCCACCTGTGAAGAATTTCAAAGCCGCTGGAGCGAAAATGATGCACTTCTACAAAACGTATTTCAGTTTTACGTCATTTGCATCCGCTGAAGAATTCCACATTTACGATCCAGTCTTACACTACTTCTATAGAAAAGTATGCATATGACATCACTATCGCGGTATAATACACAAATCCAGCAAAAGACAATGTCGTAAACTCTACAAAGAAAAAAAATCTGTTATTTAATGGTTTATATGCCTTCCTTTGTTTGTAAAATAAATATGGATACTGAAAATTAAACAAAGTTTAATAGCTCCATGTTTTATCAGAAATCATTTACTTATATTTTTTCAAAATAGCACGTATTTTAATTTTGTTTTTTTAGTTTTTAATCAGATTATCAGTTTTTATTGCAACAAAAATATATAGTGATCTACTATTTTCCCTTTACTTTCTACAGAAATGGGGTATTTCAGTTGCCACCATTAATGAAATGTCATTCAAAACTACAAAAAAATTAATATCTCAAAAATAAATTGAGATTCAGTTTTCAAACAAATTGTATTTGAAAGTAGATTTTCCCCCCTATACAACAGTGTAAAAATTGGAAATGTGCTATGCTTAGAAATTAAAAAAATTGCAGTAGAGATTATCAGTATTTAACCGTACAATGACACATCTGCTTTGTTTTACGGCTGACTTATGTAACGTAACGTTATTTTTTTAGGGGCGGTACTTTAATAGTTGCCCGAAAGAAATAGCATATCGGGGGGTTAATAAATGTCAAATGCACAATTATTTCATTCACATTCTTATTTATTTTTTAAAGAGATTCTTTTCTTTCCAGTTTTTTAAAATTGTAATTTCTCCTCTTACATAATTTTGCTTATTTTGAGATGCATCCTTGTTTTTTCGTTTTAAATTAGCTGATACATATGCCAGTCTGTGTATACAAATGAAATGCCAAAGTGCATATTAAAAAAGCTAATTTTATCCTCTGTTTTTGTCACACACACAAATACATACGCGCATACGCACGCACACACATCACATATACACACAAACATATTTCTCAGTTTCATACATGCAAGTATAATAACTGACTGAAAAAATTTACTAAATTTCATCTAGATAAAATAAAGCTGCATGAGAATTCATGTTCACTGATATTTAAATGTGTTTGTTTTTTAGAACGTTTATGCATTGATCAAATACAATGAAAACGTAAAACTAAAAAATAAATATAAAACATTTAGTTTTAAATAATAACTTTCAAGCTTTATTTATTTGTCTTAATGCAAGTGTGTGAGTCTTGTGTAGAGGTCAAAGCAAGATAGGAAAATATACTACTATACCATTTCAACAAAATTATTTCAAATTCAAATCTAAAAGTCATGGAAATTAATTCCAGTTATCTAATTAATTCATTATTGCAAATATAGTCCAATATCCTTTTACTCAAAATTATTTAAAATTCAAATCTAAAAGCCACATATAAATTAATAATTAATTCAACTTAATTAAAATAATAGGCATTATTACAAATATATACCAAGAGGCCGTTCTAGTATTACGTAAGCATATTTTTAGACATTTTGTACCCCTCCCCCCACTTTGTAAGAAAAAATAAGCAAATGCTGACCGCCACCTTTGCTTACGTAAGATTTTATGACATTCTAACATCCACACTGTTTGACGTAAAAAATTATTTAGCGATAAATTACATTATTAATCTAACAAATTTACATAAATAGACTTACAGGGGTTGTGGTATCGAAGGAAAACAAAACCGGTTTAATATATTGTTACTTATTGCATTAAACATTTAATAGAATACAAAATAGTTTTTAATACTCAAAATAAGTAAAACCCAAAGGCTTTATTTCGGTTAATACCTATACTATATCATACTTTTATTTATTACCAATTTTTCAAATCATGGGGTTCTTTATACATTTTGAACTGAAGATGCCTTAGAGAAGGTGAAAACGTTATTCATAAGCAGAAAGAAAGGGGGAAGAATACTGTCTGATGGAGTCTGATGAACCAGAGTAAATATGAGTTTTATTGGATGTTTTGTGTACTTATAAAGACTTAGGTTCTTAAATGAAGCTTTAGCTTTCTTCAGAACTAACCAATTAGTAAACTTTTTAGAACGTGAACGATTTTAAGATGAATGTGTTTTTAGAAATAAAATTAAAACTTTGCTATTTTATTATACCAATACGGAATCTTGTTTTTATAGCTAAATTGTAAAAGAAATTTTGTTGAGAAACAACAATAAATATATTTACAAATGATAAATAAAAAAAAAATTATGACTATATTTAGAGATAAGCATATAACACAGACATGTATAAAGGACCCTATAGTTTGAAATAATACCTGAGGAAAATTGGTAATAAATAAAAGTATAATATTTTTTAATATATTATTATTCATCTCATTGAACAACAACAAAAAAAAAAACTTTAAGAAATACAACAGGCCCTAACTTATTTAGGCACATAACTAAAAATTTTTACAAGAATCAGAGGAATATTATATTTTTGGCGGTCACATTTCTAGTCTGGTGTCCAAGATCTTTGAATCCATGTCGATTCCTTTGATTTGTTGCATTGTCTATTATTACGTTTACAATGTAGTGGTGGGATGGAAAGTTCCTCGTTTCCAGTCCTTGTTTACCACATATCTTTTTTCTTAAATCGTTCAACATCTGCAGAACGCTCATCCAAATCATGCTCTATGCTTACGTAAGAATTATCGTGACCTCCCTCTCCTCCTTGTCAGCAAAAATAAGCAGACACCTGGACCCCCCCCCCCCTACTGCTTACGTAATACTTGAAAGACCGCAAAAAATAAGGACAGTTAATTAGTGTTATGCGAAAGTGTAATTTTAACGCCATGCATCAAGCGCGATTTAAGAATAAATTTTATATTGCATTTTCTTTAATGTGGGACTTAAGTCCCGTAGGAGCATAAAGGGTTAAATTTAATGCCTGCATAGCAATAGTTTAGTTTTCTATAACTGGCTTTCTGGTCATTAATAACTTAAATATTGATTTGAAGATCTATTTTTTTTAAGTATATTTACGATGAGACAATTATGGGATGTAAAACTGGATGTATACAAATAAGTTTTAAACACGCATTTTAAAAGCGTGTACATAAAGGATTGGAAATAGTTTGCAGCAGAATTCATTTGCCAGACAAGTAAAATGTTAGAATATATTCAAAACAAACTCAGTTCGTGCAGCATAGTCGTTATCTCCCCACACCCTTTCTACTATTTATATATAAATGCTTGTGTTTAAAAAACGCTTTAAAAATTCTTTGTACGCTAATCCATTTTTATAATGAATTGTGTTTTTCAACATTTTTTTTTTCAGGTATATTGTGGAATAAATAACATCGCATGTTAAAGTGAACTTTGTTGGATAAATATGTTACAAGTGAATTATGTAGGATAATAGTCTAAAAGGTAAGTATACAATTTGTAACATGAAGATATTGGATCTATTTTTAAGCTTATTTATTCAAATACCGTGTTAATTTTAACTAGATAATATAATACTTATAGATTCATTAAATATTAAATATTTTAACATAAATCTAATTTCTTTAATATGCACAAAGATATAAGATTATTAAGTTAAAAGATTTTTTTTTATTAAAAAATCATTTTTAATATGCAAAAAGGTATAAGATTATTAAGTTAAAAGATTTTTTATTTTTGATTAAAAAATCATTTTTAATAACAGGGATCTATTCAGGAAAAAACTGGTTTCTTTAAAGGACATTTAAAAAAATATTCATTTCAAAACAGGAACATTCACAAAATTTGTCATCTCAAAAGAGGACCCTTACACAAAACTCTTTACCTTAAAACACGACCCTTCACCAAATTCTTTTCTTTAAAATGGGCCTTTCACAAAAATTTTCAATCTCCAAATTGAAACTTTCACAATTTTAATCATTTAAAAGTAAAAGCTGACCTGTCGCTTTGACATAAATGAAGAAAATATATGTGTATTTTACATAGTTCTTCGCATTATTCATCCGGGGGTAAGTGCAGTGTTTTTTATTTGAAGCCTATATTTTCTGAAAAGTGAAATTTATTTTTGTGCAAGTTTCTATATTTTTATAAAAAATAATATTTTGTAATGAAAGATACGTGTACTCAAATTCGAACTAAATACTTATTAATCATAACCACTACTTCAAGTCTTTCTGCCAAAGTTTTCCTTTCTAGCGAAGTGGTTTTGTTTGCTAATTATATATTTAAAACACCTATGTTTTTATAGAATGCAATTAATTTGTGAAGGGGCTGCTTTTATTAAGGGAAATTTTCTAAACAGGTCTCTTTCATTAAAAGGAATTTTGTGAAGGCCTGTTTTATTAAGAGAAGTTTTGTGAAGGGGTCTATTTTGTTAAATGCATTTTTGTCAAGGGGCCCCATAAACTAGATAATATAATACTCATAGGTTCATTAAATATTAAATATTTTAGCATAAATCTAATTTCTTTACTATGCACAAAGAAAGGTAAGATTATTAAGTTAAAATCTTTTTTATTCTTTATTAAAAAATCATTTTTAATGTATTAACAGGGATCTATTCAATGAAGAAATTGGGTCTTTTCACAAAAGTTTTCATTTCAAAACAGGACCTTTCACGAAACTCTTTACCTTAAAACACGACTCTTCACAAAATTCTTTTTTCTTAAAAACAGGCCTTTCACAAAAATTTCCAATCTCCAAACTGAACTTTTCACAATTTTAATCATTTAAAAGTAAAAGCTGACTGGTCACTTTGACATAAATAAAGAAAATATATATGTATTTTGCATACTTCTTCGCATTGTTCTTCCAGAGGTAGGTGCAGTGTTTGTTATTTGAAGCCTATTTTCTGAAAAGTAAAATTAATTTTTGTGAAAGTTACTATATTTTTGTGAAAAATAACAGTTTGTAACGAAAGATACATGTACTCAAATTCGAACTAAACATTTATTAATCATAACTACTACTTCATGCCTTTCTGCCAAAGTTTTCCTTTCTGGCAAACTGGTTTTGTTTGCAAACTATATATTTTAAAATACATGTGTTTTTATAGAATGCAATTTTGTAAAGGGGCTGCTTTTTTTAAGGGGAATTTTCTAAAGGCGTCTCTTTCATTAAAAGGAATTATGTGAAGGGGTCTGTTTTATTAAATGCATTTTTGTCAAGGGGATCTAAACTAGGTAATAGAATACTTATAGGTTCATTAAATATTAAATATTTTACCATAAATCTAATTTCTTTAATATACACAATGGAAAGTATGATTATCAAGTTAAAAGATTTTTTATTTTTTATTAAAAAATCATTTTTAATGTATTAACGAAGATCTATTTATGAAGAAATTGGATCCTTTAAAGAACTCTTTACAAAATTTTTCATTTCAAAACAGGACCCTTCACAAAAATTTTATCTCAAAACAGGACTCTTCATAAAATTTTTCATTTCAAAACAGGACCGTTCACAAAACTCTTTATCTTAAAACACGACCCTTCACAAAATTCTCTTTCTTAAAAATAGGCCTTTCACAAAATTTTTCAATCTCCAAACTGAACCTTTTACAATTTTAACCATTTAAAAGTAAAAGCTGACCTGTCAGTTTGTCATATATAAAGAAAATATAAATAAGTATTTTACATACTTCTTCACATTATTCTTTTTGTGGTAGGTGCAGTGTTTTTTTTTTTTTTTTTTGGGGGGGGGGGGAGATTTTGTGAAAAGTAAAAGTTATTTTTTGAAATTTACTGTATTCTGTGGAAAAATAACATTTAAGTAAAGATAGATACATTTACTCAAATTCGAACCAAGCATTTATTAATCATAACTACTACTTCAAGTAATTATTATTACTGTTTACTATCAACGTTGTTTTTAAATTTTTATAATACTTCAAGTCTTTCTGCGAAAGTTTTGCTTTCTGGTGAACTGGTTTTGCTTGCAAATTATACATTTTAAAATAAAACACCTATGTTTTTATAGAATGAGATTTTGTAAAGGGGCTGATTTTATTAAGGGGAATTTTCTAAAGAGGTCTCTTTCATTAAAAGGAATTTTGTGAAGGGGCCTGTTTTATTAAGAGAAGTTTTGTGAGTTTTGGGGAATTTTGTAAAGGGATTTGTTTTATTAAATGCATTTTTGTGTAGGGACCCTAAACAGGCAGCAAATTTTGACTGCAAGGACCTTTGTCTTCTTAAAAATATATAAACAAGAATGCACCTGTGTTTTTATAGAATGGAATTTTGTAAAAGGCCTGCTTTTATTAAGGGAAATTTTCTAAAGAGATCTCTTTCATTAAGGGTGTATTCGAAAAAATATTTTTTCACCCTCAACAGCTCGAAATTTTCTGAGACATTTTCAGACTCATTTTTAAAAGTAAAAACATGAAACTTGCTGGGGTGATTTCCGAAGACATGTTTAACATGCCGTGTGATTTCATTTTCAGCTCAATTAATTAGAATTTGATTTTTAAACAATTATTTTCTCAGTATGACCATTTTTTTCATTCCCAGATCGCCCGCTTCGGAAAATTCGGTTCAAAACGTCAACTTTGACAGCGTTTTTTACAGTATTTTCTGCATTTATCAAAAAATTGAGAAGCACGGCACATTATATAGTCTCTAAATAAGAGAATTTCCCAGTTTGATGCGTTTGAGAGCAAAAATAAATTTTAAAATGAATCAGAAAATAAGCAGTTTGGATCGGAATACACCCTTAAAAGGAATTCTGTGAAGGGTTTTATTAAATACATTTTTGTGAAGGTGCCCTAAACAGGTAACACATTTTGGCCGCACTGACCTCTGTCTTTTTAAAAATGTATAAACAAGAATGTGAATATAACATTCATTTATAATTCACAAAATTATGACTAGATTTTTCACAAATGTAAAAAGCTGTTCACAATTTCCACCACTGATTAATATGTCACTATTTAATCGTCATAATTCGCGTCGTAAATTAGAAATAGAAAGGCTTTTCGTACATATTGTTGGAGAATATCTCAAGAAAAGAAGAAATTCCAAAATTTTAGTACTTTCACTTTTACTTATGGTTTTCTAGTTTGGTTAACATTAAAAATCAAACAGTTTTTCATAAATATGAATTTAGATTATAAATAAAAATATAAGAAAACTGCCTTATTGGTATACATTTTGTTAGTTGTCGGCTAATAGCAATAAATAGTTGTTTTTTTAGTTTCATACACCCCCCCCCCCCACACACACATACACTACCACCACCACCACCACTGGTGGGTTAATAAAAATTTTAGATGAGGCATATTCTTAATGTTTTCAATTAAAAATCTGTTTGTGATTTTTCTGAGATTTTTTTTTCGAGTCCTTTCGAAAAATTTGGGTGCTTATACTATACTCTTTCTATGATCCTTCTTGTACAATAAAAATTGAAAGAAATCATTGTGACGTCATTATAAGATAGGTTTGGTTAAATCAAAAACAAATTTTATTCAAAATTGTAAATCTAAAACTTAATAAATACTTCTAAGTTGAGGAATCTATCACGGTATACACGGTTGTGTATTTTTTTCTAACAACCCTTTTATTAACAAATGAAAATACTAAGATACTCTGTTGCTAATATTATTACTTTCATCAAATATTTTTTCGTGTACGCGAACATACACACGCAATAAAAGATCTAAAAAGAAAAAAAGGAAGGAACCTTCCAATAAAGGTTGTTTCTTGTAGAGATGTAACGAATATTTTGTTGCTATTCAATATTCGACTTGTGCGTCGAATATTTGGCCTCGAATTCGGCCTATCAGATTTAGCAACCAAGCCAAAACCGAATGATATACTGTTAGAGTTAGATATCTACATTTGAGTATTTTTTATTTATTTGTTTAAAAATTTATATTCATCACGTATGATGGAAATTTCAATTTAATTTTTGTTACTTAAGTAATTATAATATAGTAATATATAGTGATATTATATGTATTATATATACTCATATAATATATTACATATACTCATATACACTGGTGTCCAAAATTAAGGACCAGTCACAAAATGCTAATTTTTAAGTAAGCGAATACTTAAAAGGAAATAATATAATTAAAATAATTACTATCTCTACAGCACAGCTAGTCCATATAGCTTCTCATTCATGTCACACATGGTCACAAGTGTCACAGTCACTACGGTGAAGCACAAAAATAGGAAATTCCGTACTTCTCATTATGAGTCTCAAATGATCACTATATGTGACTCCACTGAGACGTCACTGTGACTGCTGCTTTGTGAAGAGTCACCAAGAACGAGCCGAAGGGTGTATTCGAAAAAATATTTTTTCACCCTCAACATCTCGAAATTTTCTGAGACATTTTCAGACTCATTTTTAAAAGTAAAAACATGAAACTTGCTGGGGTGATTTCTGAAGACATGTTTAACATGCCGTGTGATTTCATTTTAAGCTCAATTAATTAGAATTTGATTTTTAAACAATTATTTTCTCAGTATGACCATTTTTTTCATTCCCAGATCGCCCACTTCGGAAAATTCTGTTCAAAACGCCAACTTTGACAACGTTTTTTACAGTATTTTCTGCATTTATCAAAAAATTAAGAAGCACGGCACATTATATAGTTTCTAAATAACAGAATTTCCCAGTTTGATGCGTTTGAGAGCAAAAATGAATTTTAAAATGAATCAGAAAATAAGCAGTTTGGATCGGAATACACCCTTAATTCCCAAATTGGCTCAACCGATCCCAGCAATCTGATTGGCTAAAACTGATATTTATATAATAGATAATTATATTTATTTTGTTATGAAGTAGTGTAATGTAAAATAGAATGCAATTATAATAATCTAAATTGATTTATTTTGTTAAATTTAATCAAAATCACAGTAAAGTAATCCAAAATATTAATACAGTCGAACCTCGTTAACATGAACCTCAAGGGGAAACAATATTTTGTTCATGTTAACAGCAATTCATGTTATCAGTATGAAATCTTTGTATTCGTTTTTATAGGCGACTGTGAAAACAATTCATGTTAAAAGTAATTCACGTTAAGCGTGTTCATCTTAACGAGGTTTGACTGTATTAACAAAGGATCAGATTGCTGAGATCGGATGAGCCAATTTGGGAATTAGCGGCTCGTTCACCAAGAGGCTTTACAATGTAGTTACATTGTGACTCTCATTTCACTGTCATTTTTAGACTCAATTTCAAAGTCATCATGAACGTTTCATTATGATAAGTCACCAAATAATATCACATTATAGTCACATGGTGACTTTTCACAAAAGAGCACAATGGTGACTTCACAGTAGTCTCTCTGTCCCCTGAAAGTCATCATGTGACTTTAAAGTGACATTATTTGGTAACTTATCACAATGCAGCGTTCACGATGACTTTGAAATTGAGTCTACAGATGACAGTCACATGAGAGTCACAATGTAACTACATTGTAAAGTATGAAATTTCCTTTTTTTTTTTTTTTTTTTTTTGGCTTCACCGTAGTGACTGTGACACTTGTGACCATGTGTGACATGAATAAGATGCTATATGGACTAGCTGTGCTGTAGAGATAGTAATTATTCGAATTATATTATTTCCTTTTGAGTATTCGCGCACTTGAAAATTAACATTTTGTGATTAGTCCTTAATTTTGGACACCAGTGTAGTAATATTAAATTTAATATTAAGGCCTTGCTTTATATTAAAGATTATAAATAATACAAATATATATAGAACTAGGGGGCCCTGCCCCCTACGAGCTACGCTCGTCAACCCCCGTCTAGACACCGCAGACCCTAAATGCACGCTAATTTGATCGGCTTTAAAAAGATTTCGAAAGATTGAATTATAATTTAAAAAACAGTGGCGATCTCCCTATAAACGGATTTCTATTCATTTCTCTTTGATTTGGGGAATTTTAACGCCAAATCTGCTGCGGTACTACTTGATTATCCCGTCGACCAATTTCGCCAAATTATATAAATCGCCAAACCGCTCGCCAAATTATAAAAATTGACATAATTTTTATTTTAAATAATGAAAGAACAAATAAATTAGTACAACATTAATAAAACTACAAATAAAACGTCGAAATAAAAATAACTTGATGACGTAGACACGTGTAACTTGCTTAAAGTCAAGTTAATGTGACATTTACGATCAACCATTATTGGCATTTAATCTTATAGTTTAGCGAATGATAGGTTTTCGGTCGACGGGATAACTAAGTAGTACCAAAGATACAATCGCTGTTTTCGTCTTCGATTAACTAAAATAAGTTAAACATTTCAAAATAAGCTAATATAAACGGAATTAAGTAAACAGAGTCTTTGTCTCCTTGGTATTTTTTAACAAAGCGAAAAGAAAGTTCTTTTAAATGAGACATTTTAAATTAATCGTTTTTAATCTGACGTAATTTTGACCAAGCTATTCTGGTACATATGTCATATTCGCCCCATATTGGTGTGATTTTTTTCCGACGCCGATTTGGCGAAAACATCAACATCCGGGTTACCATATCAAGCAATATAACGACACTTTGGCGCCGGTTAAGTATACATTGCGTATATGACATTGGCGTCAGAAAAAAATCGCGCCAATATGGGGCGAATATGACATCTGTGCCGTTATTCTTTCACTTTTAAATATTCACGTGAAAATTCTTTTGTTAGAAATGAAATATTATTTGCGCTTTCCTAACAAAAATAGTTGAAAAGATCCTCTCAAAATATCAAATAAATGTCTAGCGCAATTTCTAAATTTAAACTGTTTTGCAATATTATTTGGTGTTCGTTTTATGTAATATCTGTAATGTGACGTAAATATGACGTAATTTCTCCTATTTAAGACTTCTAACGTATGTTAATGAATTTATTATTTTGCAATATCCTTTCTCTTTTAAAATTCACGTGTATAGTTTTTATGACGTAATTTTTAATAAGTTCCTGCTTTTTGTACATAATTATTTAATTCTAATTCCAAATGATTTTTTCTGTTTATAATAGTCACGTGTAAATAAATTTTTAATTTGAAGCAAACATTATTGTTTGCGCTGTTTATACCTTTGGCAACAGTTAAACTAATATCATTTTCTAAAATAATGTACAAAATATCTCTAGAAATGCTGAAAATTTGAATTTAAAATAGAAATAAAACCTCAAAAAATGAATCAAATTAAAAAAAAGAAATACAGTCTGTACACCGGGAACTTCAAACGTATAAAATGATCTAAAAATGATTAAATTCCCTGGATAGTTTTTGCTCCTATAAAACTTTTTAGTGGAACGATTTTGTCCAATTTTAGCATTAAATATCTCTTAAAATAATTTTTCGATTTGAAAACTGTCTGCATCAGCGTGTTTATCAAACATTTCTGTATAATACCACCGATTTTCATATTTTTGTATGCATTATTTTCCTTAATATTAACGAAGAAAGACCTCCGGTCACAAAAAATTCAAAACCGACGGCGGCGGTGACAGCGGTAGTTTCTTTTTTTTTTTTTAGAATAGAGAGATGAATTTAAATGCAGTATTTGAAAACATAACTAACATTACAATTTGCAGGAAAATAAAGATCGCCTTGAGTGATACTTTTAAGGATTTTGTTTTTTTTCTTGCTAAATAATAAAGTATGCTCTTTTTTTAAATAAGAAATATTACACTTTAATTAGACACAACATAAAAAAAAAAAAAACCCATGAAAATTGTACCAATATTCTGCTTCCTTACCAACTTGTATATTTTGTGTTTACTCATTGATATTTACTGCTTGTGAAAGAAAAAACACACTACTTGCTGAAGACTATATATATATATATATGCAGTTGATATGTTTTTATTTCTTTAGCTTTTATTAGGTTCTTCTTTTTGTGACATTTAAATAATAATAATAGTTTTAAAATAAAATAATAGATGGCAGCACCAAATATTTTGTCTTTTTACAGCTTCTATTAAAGAAATAATTTTAATTTTTTACACCACGTGGTATTTAACGCTGGTTATTGGCAATATTGTAAAATTGATATTAAAATTGTTTTTAGGTATTTTAAATAATGTAATTATTTTCTATTTATATTATTTTAATTGTATTTATCATGGTATTTCAAAATGAATTAACTGAATCCATAGGTTTTAATTTCTGTGTTAACTTAACTGTATTATTCACCTTAATCTTATCATGTTTGTGGATTCCATGTGCGGGAATATATTTTGAAAATCTACTGGGAATTTATTCGGTAAGTTGTGTAAGATTTCTATTCCTATAAATTAAATATTTAATAGGTTGTTGTGTTTTTTTCCATTTCATGCCATTTGATAATGTTCTGTTTTCATCTTGAGACTATTCCTTTGGTTTTATTGGTTGTTCGAGTACAAGAGAAAAAAAAAATTTCAGCTTTTAGCTTTTTTCTCACAGAAAACAACCGATTTGCTTATATCATTGAATTCTCTACTCTTGAAAACGTAATTCAATATATAAGTTTTTCAATTTTTTCGGAATCCATATATTTCTTTTTTTTATTCTTCCTTATTAATTCTTGTAATTAAGTATAAGGTACTTTATTTCATATATACAGTTCTATATCATAGGTTTCTGACATCCATTTTTATTGTCAATTCATTCACAATAATGCGGTTTTTGATGATGGTCGGTAATGTTTAATTAATGGTTATATATATATATATATATATATATATATATATATATATATATATATATATATATATATATATATATATATATATATATATATATACAGTCAAACCTCGTTAACATGGACCTCAAGGGGAATCAAAATTTTGTTCATGTTAACAGTAATTCATGTCATCAGTATCAAATCTTTGTATTTGTTTTTATAGGGGACTGTGAAAACAATTCATGTTAAAAGTAATTCACGTTAAGTGTGTTCATGTTAACGAGGTTTGACTGTAAATATATATATATATATATATATATATATATTGTTATTCTAAAACCTTTGAAAAATATACACTATCCTACAATTTCTGTTTCAATATTTGTGCTTGTGTATGATTGAAATTTATTTGCTTATATATAAGTTAAATGTGATACTTGATTGAACTGATTCCAACGCATTGAATTTTTTGCGTCTGATTTTGCATTTCTGTGATCTGAAAATTTGTGTTTTTAAGGTTAATTTATGTACTGACAAAAGCGAAAAAAATATTTCTATTTATAGAGTTAAAATATTCAAGTTTAAGGGCATAATGTCCTAATTTTAATTTTATTAATTTTTGTATAGTTGCTTTTGTTCGAGCTTATAGATACAAATTGTGTGTCTAGTAATCATTGGATAAAATAATTATATTATTATATATTAACTCTACGATATTCTTTTATAACTCTTCATTTTTAAAATATTGAATATTCACTGAAATGTTATTAAATTAATTTTATCTTTTCTAAAATACAGATTTGTTTCTTTAACTGTTTATGGAACCTTTTTTTTTTTTTTTTTTTTTTTTTAAACCTTTACAATTTTTTGGCAAATCAAGTACATAATTGTCATGCGAATATTTATGCATCGTGATTAAAATTGTCGAATTTTAATGTTAATGCATAATTTGCACTTTGAGGAATAGTGCGTGGGTCAACTTGATAGTGATATGAAAATTTATATTTTTGTGATTAATTTATATGTTAACAAAAGCACAAAAAATATTTCTACTTATATATTAGTCCGAGAGACGGTGACATCAAACACCCCGTCATCGTGGAACTGAAAATGTTTTATGTAAATCGATTAGTAAAAAGTCATACGAACAAAATGACCTATAGACGGGTTGCACATGACGTCACATGTCTGAAATCGCTTCCTATGGTGCCCAAATATAAGGCGAATTTGGTGCTCTCCATTTGATTTTTTAGACTTATTTGCACTATAATAATTAAAATACGGAAGCTCTAAATTAAAGAGAAAGATAACACGTGCTTTTAACGGCAAACGGGGAGTTCTGTGCTCCACGTGTGTGCTCCAGAAGCTATAGCATCAGTCGTTGTTAATAGCAACGTGACGTCAATGCAAGGGGTCTATAGGTATGACTAGGTTTGACAAGCCGAAAATATGTTTAATTAAACTAATTATTATTATAAAGCTATATTACCGTCATCGCGCATAATGATCACTCTTAGAGCATTTTATAGAAAATTGTTTGCTCTTTCAGCAAAACTTGTTATGACTTTATTCTGCCGGAAAAATCTGTCATACCAAGTTTAAAGAAGTGATTGGTGATAAAATTTCAAATTCATTTCACTTTCAATTTTTACCGGTGGCAATATAATAGTTTAAGAATAATCATACTTTTTATTTTCTTCCATTAAAATCCTTTTTTTTTTTCCCCTAGAAGGAAAAAAAAAATCATTCATGATCAGGGTTAATTTTAATATTTTAATTATTATTATTATTATTATATTTTATAATAGTGATATTTGCATTTACGTTGATCAAAAAACTGCAAAAAATTGGCTAATTGGCTTTAAATTTAACTACAACAAATTGTGCAGACATTTTTATTTTATTTTACATTTTTGATATCTGATTTAATGTTTCATTGATATAATTGAAAAAGAAAAAAGAATAGCATCTTTTAAACAATTGTTTTTTTTAATCATATGTTTTAAGTTTAATTACATGCATAATTTTAATCTAAGATCGCCTTGAAAGATAATTAATGAGTTGTTGTTTTTCTTCCCCCCCCCCCCCCCCACACACACACACACGCGCGCACAACACGACCCATTTTTTAAAAAAATTGCATCATGAAAAATGCTGTTTCATGAAATATTGTAACATTTATATTCTATATCCTCGACTATTTGTGCATTTATTTGCGTCTTTTTGATATTTTACATGTGCCATGCATTCGCTGCAGGAAAATCGGCATAAAATATATTAAAAAAAAAAAAAAAATTCAAAAGTTTATACTTATTGAATGCCATCATAAAAAAAACTCTCTTCTACAAACTGCGATGTGTAAATCAGGATCTTTTCTTACAGTTATTTTATTAGAAACAGTGATTTCCTAATTAATAAATTTATACAACTTTGCTTTTAAAAATGTCTAACAATTAAAAAATAAAATAAAATTTAATATTAAGAAGAAACTAATTGATAAGATTTATGGCTTTATACAGTTTCATGAAAAATTAAATACCAATTGTCGCATAATATCATTGGTTATGAAGTAATTTTTTACTTAAAAATATTAATAATTGAGGTATGGTGATGATTAGAATTCACCAATTAAATTTTTCTTGGAATTAATCAATTAACAATATCTGTTTTTAAAAGCTTAAGTTTTAAAATATATATATTATTTAGTAAAAATTTTACAATATTTTAAAATTGCATAAATGCAAGAACTCCAACCAAAAATACATTTTTATGTATATTTACTTTGTTCGAGCGTAGATGCAAGTTGTGTGTGTCTAGTAATCATTGGATATTTTTATTTTATAACTCTTCATTTTAAAACAGGATAAAAAAAAATTTAATAAAATTAAATTTTAAGAATTATAATGCAAATCATTTCAATATAATAGTATAAGAAAATCTTATTTTCTCCCATTACCCCTTCAAGTTCGGTGGTTGATTTTTGGACAACTTAATTTTAATTCCCAAATGCCACATTGGCACCAGAATATTAGAATGAAAATTTTCCTTTTATTAAGTACGTGAACTAAACCTTTTGTTTATTTTGAATTACATTTGTTTATAACTTCTGGTGTCATTCTCTCATTACAGCATTTTACGAATAGGAGTGCCTTGCCCCTGAAAGGGTTAAAATTCCTTTTTTTCCCCCAGAAGGAAAGAATATATATCATTCCATGACCATTGTAAATTTTAATGTTTAAATGCTATTATTATTATTATTATTATTGTGTATTATATTTTTATAATAGTTGATCAAAAAGCAAAGAAAAAAAAAATTAGCTAATTGCCTAAAAATTTAGCTACAAAAAATTGTGCAGAGATTTTTATTTTATTTTACATTTTTGATATCTGATTTAATGTTTCAGTTTCAGTATTATTACTGAAAAAAATATATATATATATTAGCGTCTTTTAAACAATTCTTAAAAAAAAAAATAATAAAAAAAAAAAATTTAAAAAAAAATAAAAAATTTATATATTTTACATTTAATTACATGCATAACTTTAGGCTAAAATCGCCTTTAAAGTTAATTAATGAGTTCTTGTTTGTCGTCTCACCCCCTCACCCGCACTTAAAAAATTACATTGTTAAATATACTTTTTTATGAAATATTGTAATATTTATATTCTTTATTCCCTGCTATTTGTATATTTATTTACGCCGATTTGATATTTTACATGTCATCTAAGCTGCATAAAATTCAGTATAAAATATATAAAATTAAGAAAAATATAAAGAAATTTCAAGAGTTTTCACTTATTGAATGGCATAATATATCAAACTTTCTTCTACAAACTTTACCATGTTGAAATTGGTATCTTTTCCTATATTACTTTACTAGAGACATCATCCTTTAAGATAAAAAGGGTGATTTATTAAACAATAAATTTATACTACTTTTATTTAATTGCAAAATGTTTGAAAATTAAAAATTAAAATAAATAAAATGAAATTATATCTCTACAGAAATAATTATATTTCTTTAATTATATATTATAATATCGGAAAGATATCAATATGAAAAATTACATTTTAAAAGTTACATATTATTGGTTTGAATTATTATTTTTTTCATAAACATATTAATAATTGACGTATGGTACTAATTAGCATTATTCACTAATTAAATTTTTCTTGGAATCAATTAAAAAATCCGTTTTTAAGGCTTAAGTTAAAACAGAATATTATTAAGAAAAATTTTATAATATTTAAATATTGCATAAGTGTGAACACTACAACCAATAAAATATTTAAATGCCTTTACTTTTATTAATAATATGCTTTAAGTTATTTTAGCCTTAAAATAATGTAGATATTTAAAATTTTGATATCTGCATTCTATGCATTGATTTAAAATTATTGTTTGTCTGTTTAATTAATTTTTAATAAATGATCAGTATAGGTAATTTTTAATTTATCTCATGCCATCTGTTAATTTTTAATGAAGTTTAATTAATTAACATTGTTACTAACACCAAGCTACTCAAACCCTTGAATTTAAGCTGAACAACCCCGCAGAATAATCGATATACCATTACACAACAACAACCTCTTTGAAAAATCTTCAAATTTTACCTGTTCAGTCGCCGCCATCTTAAAGCAGCAAAATTTAATCGCAGTTTAAAAAATCAGATGGCGCTGTCATCGGCTGGCGGAGAAAGAAAGAGCTCAAGAATCTTTCTCAAAAGGGGGAAAACGATGTACTATCCATAATAGACTCTTTAATGCCGTTCAGGCTCGCGCAAACCAATTTTCAGGTTGCGTTTATAACTGGAACAGAGCGGTTGTTGAAGTCCAGAAATGCATGCGCGCCGTAGTTTCAGCGGCTGCGTAATGTTAACGACTGAGCGTTTATTTTAACCAGATGAATGTAGTTTCTGAGGGGGGTCGCAACCAGCAAGGATTGGTCAAGAGGAGGAGTGACGTCCGAATGATTATAATAGCAACTCTATAGAAATGTGTTGTATAGCTGAGTATCAAACATTCTATTTATTTCTTGATAGTTTGAGATGGGTGTTAAAAATAACATTTCGCAATGACAAGTATTTCGAAGAATGCGGTCTGAGGAGAAATTCAAACTAACCAGCGAGAATCGGAGAGAGAGAACAGTACAATTTGATCTTGAATTTACTAGCAATTTTAAATCGGGTTAGATGCCAAAATATGTTGATATATGCAATAAAATTTTAATAAGAATATCTCTTAGACAAAAACTAAGTTTATATAATTAATGATTAATAGATATATATATATATATTTGGTTCCTGTATTATAAATTACTTTGTTTAAAAATTCACTGAACAATATAATTACTTGTATAAAATTTAGAAAAAACGTAATTTTGAATAAAATGCATATACATATTTTTTCTTATAATCAGAAATCTGGAGGGGGTGGGAGGGGGGGGGAGATGGAACTGAATGTGTAGGATTTTAAATGAAATGCACATTTAAAAAAGTGGAAATTGTTCTTCTGTTTCTTTAGTAAAAATACATATTATCTATACAATATAATTATTTTTATAAATTATTTGAAAGAAAATATATATCCAGGTTCTGGCAATAATCAAGAATTAAGAGGACAGAAGAGTTGAAAATTGAATGTGGATGCTGGACGATTTAAAATAAGATGCAAATTTAAAGGTTGTTCTTCTAATTTGTTATTTCAAATATATTAATGCAGCAAATAGGGTGACTTGATATATTACACACTTTTTTATATGTTTGTTCGAATTTGCAAACATTCTACGAGTACAATGTTAATCAATGTCTTGCACCCCCGCGATTCATATTTTATTGAAACAACTTTTATACCAATAAAAGTATACAAATAGAATATTACTTAAAAATATTCCTCTATTAAAACTTATAAATTTAGAGACAGTGATTGCATAAGGCAGTGCTTAGCAGAGCCTGACTAACAAGGTTTAGTGTCCAGAAACAGGGCCGGGATGTCAGTTTAGTCTCCACTTATATACATATATATATAAAACTAGGATTCACACCAGAAAATTCAAAAAAGTATTTTCATATTTATTTAATGTCGGACTTTTCTTGATTACTTAAAGTAAAAATCTCTACTTTTATTTTAAAAAAAATTGGATTTACCCCATAAAATTCAAAAAGTATTTTCGTATTTATTTAATGTTAGACTTTTCTTGATTACTTAAAGAAAAATTATTCTAAAATTTCCGGTCTGAAATTGAAATTTTGGGGTAAAAATGGAGGCCAAACTGACAACCCTGGTCCAGGGTTTTGTCTAATTTCATGTACCGGTGTTTCAGTCCCCCCCCCCCCCCATGGTTGGTTGGTCATTTTAAAACCAACACTATCAGTTTTTTTTTTTCATGTAATTATGAAAAAATATTTTTAATTTGTTATAAAAAAGTAATATGAGAAAGTAATCGCAGCAATTTAACATTTAGCAAAGATTTATAGAGAAAATAAGGAAGAGTGTCCCTAAAGTTATCAAATGATCTTGCTAAGATCAAATTACATTTCTTGCAATTTAAATTTCTAACTGATTTGGAAAATCTGATTGCCTGTAATTCGTTAAAAAGCATAAAAGTGAATGAAGGAAAAATTGCATTCTGAAATTCTGTGGTAAATTTGTTTCATTTAATTTTCTAAAAAGTATAAATTCGGACTTTATTAGATTTTTATCGTTGGTGAATCCTTTTACCCAATCTAGGCATGCCTTTTCTCACCGGTTTTTTCGTATAGCTTTTATCACTTTAATCAAACGTAAAAACTTCCTAGAAATTTTATTAGAATAAATTATCGGTGTGAAATAATATGCCCAGTTTAAATTAAAGGATTTCCCCCTGTTTTTTATATCAATTTTAATAAATATATTGAAGTTATGGAAAATATCAGCACCCGCAGAAATTTCGTATCCAGGCCATAGGTCCTATGTGTTTATTGAGCACCGTTGTTTAGTACATAAAAATTTTAAGGAATTACTTCTCTAATGCATGCTTATTTATTTATTTATTTTTCGTTAAAGCAATTCGTTATTTTCGTTAAAGCAAAGTAAACTACATTAGAAACAAGTTTTATTAGAAAATATTAAATCAATTTCGAACACATTTGTTATAAAACTATGCCTTGCTAAGAACAATCTATAACAATAAATTTTCTATAACAATAAATTTCAATCTATCTATATTTATTATATATCTATAACAATCTATCTATATTTCAATCTATAACAATAAATTTTCGGAATCATAGAATGCAATTTCTAAGAATTGCACTTTGCTTATTAAGACTTTTCTCAAACACAATCTGGCTGCTTTCTGATACATTTTTTAATTCAGTTTTATTCGCAAATGTATCAATTTTGCAGATGCACTTATTAAGAAACTTGTGTAATCGAACTATTTTTCTATGAAGGGAGATATTTTTCAAGAAATGCTGTCAAAGTTGACATTTTAAACTGAATTTCCGGACGTGAAAGAACACGAAAGGTAAAAAATTGCCATCCTGAGGCAATAATCGCTTATAACAGACAAAAAAATTCGATTTAAAATCAGTTTAATAATCGTGCCTGCAAGTTATTTTTCTTTAATATTAACTGATTTTTAAATGACTTTTATTGGCACCTTAGTTGATAGTTTTTTCTTAATAACGCTGTTTTATTTCTTATTTTTATTGGTATCTTATCTGATAGTTCTCTTTCCATAAAATTAACTTATTTTTAAATGTTTTTTATTGTTTTCTTAGTTGAGAGTTTTCTCTCCATGAAATTGCCGTATATACTCGTGTATAGGTCGAAGAATTTTAGACAAAATTTGAGTGTTGAGATTGGGAGGTGTCGACTTATACACGAGTTAGGAAAAAAAAAAAAAAAGAAAAGAAAAAAAAAGAAAGAAAGAAAGAAAAAAGGAAATCGCAGATAATCGGCGATTGGGTATATGCGTCTAAGGTTGGAGAGAGAGATAAAAGTGTTCATTTTCCTGTGACTGACAAAAAAAAATAAATAAATAAATAAATAAAGCTCCACAACAATGTCCCTGTAATTGTTTTGCATCCATTTTCTCTCGAGATAGAATTCTGTTCAATACAGGGGCATTTTTTTCAACATTTTAATCCCTTTTTAAAAAGAGTTCAACTTGAGTTTATTTCTAGACTTCTCTCCTAAAAGTCCTATAATGCAAATAAGTACTATATTTTTGCAGTCTAAGAAGTTTTTTACCCTTGTAAATAAGGCTTGGATAGATTTTTGAAAGATTTTTTTTTCCTTTTAAGTATAATTAAATTTATGGGAATAGATTTCAAAATCGTTTAAACTTCTTCAGTTTTACACAATTATGCAGTTTAAAAAGTTGAATTTTAAAAAAAGTCTGATTAGAAACGAAAATAAAAAATGTTTACTAATTTAATGAAAATTTATAAATTTTTTGTATCCTCGATTACAAATCATTTTTCGCCATACTATCAGAAATGTGATTCGACTTATACACGAAAATTCAATTTTTTTTTCAAAATTTTGCTTAGGAATTGGGGGTCGACTTATACACGAGTATATACGGTAATTGATTTTTAAATGATTTTATATTGGCATCGTATCTGATTTATCTTTCCATAAAATTAACTTATTTTTAAATGCTTTTATTGTTTTCTTAGTTGATAGTTTTTTTTTGTTTTTTTTTTTAATGAAATTAACTTATTTTCAAATGACTTTTATATCCATCTTAGCTGATAGTTTTCCCCTTAATATTTACTGATTTTTTAACGATTTTTTTTTTTTTTTTGTCTTATCTGATAGTTCTCTTTCCATAAAATTAACTTATTATTAATTGGTTTTTATTGTTTTCTTAGTTGATAGTTCTTTCTCCATGAAATTAACTTATTTTTAAATGACGTTTATTGCTATTTTAGCTGATTTTTTCTCCTGATATTTACTGATTTTTTTAGTGATTTTAATTTGTGGCTTAGCTGATGGTTCTTTTTCCATAAAATCAACTTATTTTCAAATGGCTTTCATTAGTGAGAGTTTTTGTCAGAAAAATCAATTTATTTATTTATTTATTTATTTTTGTAACTGTACACTGTTTTTAAAAAGGAAATTTAAATTATTTTAGATAATATTACCTACATCCAGTGATCTGTTTTGGAATACATTGTGTCCTTTAATGGACCCTTCACAAAAGTTTTCATCTCAAAAAAGGACCCTTCACAAACGTTTTCGCCTTAAAACAGATCCCTTCACAAAATTCTTTGTCTTAAAAATAGGTCTTTCGCAAACATTTTCCATCTCTAAACTGAACCTTTCACGAATTTAATCATTTAATCATTAAAATTTGACCCGTCACTTTTACACACATAAAGAAAATATATGTATTATTTTACGCAAATATATCTTCTTAAAAATGTATAAACAAGAAAACCTGAATATAACAATCATTTCAAATTCACAAAATTAGGACTAGACTTTTCACAAATGTAAAAATCTGTTCACAATTTCACAAAAACAGTGTAATCTGTTTTGGAACAATTACATATTAATTTTACATTAAAATTTTAAAACTTGAAACTATCATATTTCCTAAACTACCTGACCGAATAATTTCCTGTTTAGTATCCTAACGTAAAATTAAAGCAAAATATGATGTCAAATTCAAGTGTTTGTATTGAAAATTACAGAGTTTGGTACAGTTGCAGTATAAAAACGACCCCCTAAAATCATTTTTTAAAACATAAATTGAAGTAAATTATGAAAATTTTCAGTCGGATGGCTTTTTTTTTCTTTTCTTGAAACGATTTGATTATTAAAATGTATAATATGTTCTCTCTCTCTCTCTCCCTCTCTTTTTTTTTTTCTCTCTGATTGTTTGACTGAGTGACTGTACATTTACTCAAAATGTGTTACAATTAAAACATGTTCAAAGTTTTCATTTGAACTAAAGAAAAAAAAAAAGGTTCTTATATGTCATGTTTCTTAACAAATATATTATACTGAATAGCATTTGCGTCATTAATTACACAAAAAATTATAATTTCTATACTATACGCTTACATTATGTATGCGTGTATGTATGTAACTAGTATTTTTTTTCCTTAAAAAAAATAATAATAAGAGGTGTTCTTATTTTCTACAATTAAATCTTTTAAAATTTAGATTAACATATTTATTTTCGTATACATTAAAAAATATATAACCTGAAATCAAATATACTTACAAGAATTTCAAATTTATATTTGCCAACTCACTTATATATTTTTCAAAAATAATTACAAGCTATTATGTATTATTATACAAAAATCTTTTGGAGACTGTTTATCCAGAAATACAATATATGAATGTTATTCCACTGCATATATAATCGATGTATATATTTACAATTAAATATTTCAAGTACACATTTAACGCACAGTTTGAAAGAATATTATATGTTTATCGGGATTCTTGATTCTAAACAATCACTTGTATAACTAAATGTAAACCCATGTAAACATTAGAAGATTCCCATAAGTATAACTATCTACTTTATCAAACAAAAGTAATATAGATATCCATTAAAAATAATAATAAACTAGAAATATCTAAATGTTGCCTATAAAATGAATATTTTTCACTTTTATGCAAATAATTATAACATAAAAGTATAAAAAGTATGCAAAAAATGCTACTTCTGCATATGTGTGTTCTGTGTTTTACAGATACACATTATGATTTTACAATTTGAAGACCAAATAGGGTTTACGCACGCACTCATACGTGTGCGTATGTGTTTTTATTTTCTGCAATATTTTTTCTATGGTTAAGCATAATACAAATATCTTTATTTCTGTATGTAATCAAAGTAAAATATTTACTGTTAAGTCAGAAAATGAAGAGACATTTTTTTTTTTTCCAATAATAAAAAGTCTAAAAATTTGTTTTAATAGCAATAATAATTTTAATGCAGATGAAAGAAAGTAAATTACAATAAAAATAATAAATTTCAAAATTAGCATTTTAATTTTTTTAAATAACTGATTTTAATTAAAAAAAATATATAAAAGAATACTTCTTAAATTCAGCATTATTTCATGTGCGAAAGGTGCTAGTATACATCCTTCTCTTTGTTGGTGTTTTGAAAACAGACATATATCAGGCTGATCACGACTGCATTTGATTAATACATTTTCCCCCTTAATTTGAAACAAATAATTTATAAAAAATGATTAGATGTAATTTAAAATGATAAACAAAGTAAATTATTAAATCCACATTTATTTTCGTTACCTCCAGAGTTGCTGAGCATTTTCTCCTTTATTCATGCATTCATAACAGACTTGCAACCCGTTGATCATTACTTCATCCCCATTTAGCTGACCTTAGCCTAGTTTTGGTCCCCCATACTTGTGTGCGGCTCGCATACCAGGATGAATGTTATAGAATTTTGAGGTCCGGTAATCTTTTTTCCTTTTTTCATTTCCGAATAAATTAAATTAAATTATACCAACGGTTTTCAGTATTTTATACAGGAATGCTGTTAGTTACCTTTCTGTTTCAAATGTTAAACATTAAACTTACCGGTTTATTTTTTGAAAATCAAACATCTTAATGAAAAACATGGAAATGCTATTTTTTTATTTTTAAAAATTAAAATTTGATGTATATTGTAATGTAAGTGATGAGCACTTTTATTAATGATTGTTATTCTTTCATTGCGCAGAGAAAAGAAAGAAAAAACACTCGTTGTAAAAAAAATAATAATATATTAATTAATATATATATATATATATATATATATATAACCATTATATAATTACAATTCATCGTCTATTTTCAATTACTAAAATTAAATTAATTAATTAATAAATGTAGCTTCAATTAAACTATAATTCATACTTAAAATTAGTGAGACAAATATTATTAAAATTTATTAATATAAATTAATTAATAACTAATGAACAACAATGATATGATCATGTTGAAATAAAGTTTAATATGGACCATGAAAGATGACAAACATACAGCATAAAATGGAATTTCTTATATCAAGATATCAAGTAACTACAAAAGTAGAAATCATATGATAACATATATATACATTAATTTGAATAAATTCCTCTATTATTTATACATTCACAATAGTTGTTGATAATTTGTAATGGTTAATAATGGTTAAATATTATACATTATGGAAAGTAGAAAATATTAGAATAAGCTCGTGAATAAGAAAAACTTTCGGGAAAAACTTTAGAGAATGACTCACTTAAAACATTACCAAAATGTTATATGTCCATGGCGTTAAAAAGAGATACTAAGAGAAATTATTTTTACATTTTTATTCAGATCTACTTATTTTTCTATGAGCTGAAATAGTTTATTTTCCTTTAAAAGGAAATTATTGTGACTAATTATGTATATACATACATATTATTTTCTAATAAAGAATAAAAATTACTTCAACATCTCATTTATTACGATTATACATTTATTTCCATTCCACAATTTTTTCCAATGTTACTGTAATTTTTTTTTACGTTAATATTAATTGTGATTTAGTTCGACGCTTATAATATGATTTTTACTATTATTTATGTATTTATTCATTACTACTGAATAAGGAACTTTTATAAATAAAATCTATTTAAACTAAAATAAAGGCTTATAAATTTAAGACATTTTCGCTACTGAAGACTACTGAACTTAACCTTAAGAATATCTCAGAGAATCAGCAGAGGTTTTTGTAGATATTATTTATGTTTTAGTTTCGTAGAACTATTTTTATCTTTCTCAAAAACTAATTGCATCTTCTTCTTTTTTTTAAATCCTATTTATGCAAACTCTGTTTGGTATCATAATGTGAGCTTTTTTTTTTCTTTTTTTTTTTTCGACATGCATCTGCAGATTTCAGCATGTTGTTAAATATAAGATTATAGGACACTTAGGAATTTTAAGGGATATTGTTGTTATTGTTGTTGTTAAAAATATAATTTATAGTTAGTCTTCATCATATTCCACAATAGCCATATTTTTGAAAAAAATATCTGTACGAATCTAATTTATGATTAAATTGTTTTATTTAAATAAAACTTATTTTCAACCTTACGCAAATGTTCTTTATTTTCATATTTGTTAATTCATAAATTGATTTAGTGTCTCAAAGTGTAATTGTGTATTCGAACAATTACAATTTAATGAAATAAGTCGATTTAATCACAATTTTATTGCAAGATGTACATTCCAGAAAAAAAAATATATATATTAAAATTTTATTTTAAATGACATATTTCATAGAGAAAAGGAAAAATGAGTTTGCCACTCTTTCAACTATGAAACTTTTAATTTCAATATTATCATTGCAGTATTCATAATTTCTACCAAATTTAATTGTTAATATTATTAACTAATAACTTAATACATGATCTTTCACTAAACTCTTAGAATGTATTACGAACGTTAAGCATACCAGACAAATGCAAAATATAATGAAAATGGATATCAAGTAATAGTGAGGTAGTGAAATGATAGGGTGGATGAGAAAATTTTCGATAAACTGCACGAAATAGGTAACTCAGAATTTATTTTTTAAGTAGCTGAAATCCAAGATTTTATTTACTATTTATTTATATATATTTTTAAGATCTATGATGGATGCAATGATTTTTTAGCTAAACGGATTAAAGGATATAGGAATTTTAAATTAAACAATTGATGATGAAGTACTGAAATATTTTTATATTAAATAATAATAATAATAATAATAATAATAATGGTAATTAATAATAATAGTGAAAAATAATTCAATTTACAAAAGTATTAACCCTTAAATGCCCATGATATCATTTATGATACCATCAATGTTCCTGATTCAGGGGATTTTTTTATTCACGTATTTCGTATTCACAACAAAGATTTAAAATAAAAAATTTTGATTTATTTAATAACAGACATTTCGTTATTAATATAAGTTAAATTTTTTATTTAGATTTATCTGGTATGAATTCAGAGTCTCTTAATTACGCAATCTCTGGAACTCATTCTACCCTAGGTATTTTAGGTTAAATTTTTTAATGTTATTTTTGCTTATTAAAATTTAATATTGAACTCTCAGGTATATAATTACATCTTCAATATATAGAGATCTGCAGATCACTATGTTGAAGAAGTAACAATTATTATAGATACCAACCACTTATTAATTGTTATATATACCTATTAATATCTATTATGTATACCAATTATTAATTATTATTGTCAATTAGTAATTATTTTTATCAGTAATTAATTATTAAGTATATCAACTATTAATTATTATTACCATTTATTGTTAGAACAATTAGTACAATAATATTGTTAAAGCAATTTTTAATTATTATATATATCTACAAATCAATTTATAGTTAAAATGACACTATAAAATGAATACGAATATGTTTTGTTAAAATTTAAACATAGTTTTTACATCCAAATGTCTTAATCTTCTCCCTGAAAATTTTAAATATAATTTATTGATTGATTACTACACATAGTTCAGATTGTACATTTCCATTCTTATTGCTTAATCTAAAATGAGAGATAAAACACTATAAGGCTATTCATTAAAAATACGCCCAAAAGATAGTCTGACAGTTAAACTGAGTCTAAGATTAATAATATTGTATTATGAAACAATATAAACATAATAATTTTTACACATTACAGTTACATTTTTTAATTGTTATTTATATTTAACGAAAAATTATATTATTTAATGAATCATCCTATTAAATTTTTTGATGTAAATATATTGTCCAAAAATATGGTGTAAACTGTATTTTGTAATTACTTATGAGTGAAAGTTATACTTTAACACTGAAACATATTTCATTCGAAAAAAAAATATATAATTATAATATTTATAAAAGTATTATAATGTTAAAATTTTCTAAACACATATCAAAAGAAGACACACACATGTAAAAAAATTCCACACAAATTACTATTATTGTTATTGCAAGTTAAATTTATTATACAATAAATGACATAGCTTTTTCTACTGATTACTTTATAGCCTTTCATTTTTAGCTCACAGGCTATCAAAGCTTGAGAGCTAATGTGCCCGCAGGTTCTGTTACGTACGTACTTAGTATGTATATGAACATATCTATGTACGTTGTTACATAGGAACATATCTCGTATGTTAAGCGATAACTCTTGATAGAAATATCCGATTTGCTTCAAGTTTTGTATGTAAGTTCATTCTGACAAGGCGCTTCCTTGATTAGTTTTGGGGGTCATAGGTTAAGTATAAAGGTGGGAACGAGACTAACTCCCCACTTAATATAGATAAATGGATTTTTCATGTAGAATTATCCCATTTGCTTCAAATTTGGTATACCGGTTTAATCTAATAAGCCGCTTCCCTGATTAGATTTGTAGGTTATTGGTTAAGTGTAAAGGGGGGGGGGGCTGGTCCTAATCCGCCCTTAATTTAGATAAATGGGTTTTATTACTTTATTTTTTGAGGGGCATTATTCTTTGAATAAGAGTATAATATACAGTTAGTGTGAATAGCCTGTGAGCTCAATCTCATCAGTTTAACTGGTCACTTTTCTTTTTATTAAATGCTCTTTCTTTGTCACTTAATCAGCTGTACTGTGAAATTAATTAAAATAATAATAATAAAATATTTTTTTCCACCCATACACACACTAGATTCGTGTAAATTATTGTTATTACTTATGCTGAAAATATATGATGGAAATGTAAATATATAAGACAATGAAAATTTCTAGATACTCGCTTTATGTGTTCTTTACATAATCCATAAGGAAATTAGACAGATGCAGAATATTTCTCATTGACGGGAGAAGGGACCTTCACAATCAACAAAATAGCTCAAATACTCGAAAAAAAAAAAAAAAAAAAAAAATGTTTTCAAAAAATGAAGCTCCATGTAAGTTTTCATTTCCAAGTCGAATTCTTGCAATTGGATGATTTTTTAGCTTTTCATTTACATTTTTATAATTAATTAAAGGGCCTCGTGATCAGCTGATATTTGTTTACAAATGTTGGGAACTGCATTTCTTCACAATTTTTCCTCTGAATGATTCGAAATTTTAGCTGTTTGTCGCTATATATGTCATAAAATTGTCCAGCCCATGGTTTTATGAAACAAAATATAATTGCAAAAGTTGAAGGTAGTTAACTGCAGAAATATAGTGTGAAAATGCTGAAAATTTCATAAAATTTTGAAAATATTTTTTTCCTTACCTTTATATTCAAATATATATAATTCGATGCTCGGTTTTATTTGTATATATAAATCAAACTTGCATTAAAAAAATTGGAAATTTTAATTGATATTGAAGGCACATGGGGCATTTTGAATTGTTCTTCCTAACGTTTAAAATATTCAGAAAAATTCCTTATTTTTCTCAAAAAATTTTTTTTTCAATTTCTTGCGTGCCTTCTTTATATGCCATATTGCATATAGCCATATTGCATATGCCATATTACATATGCCCTGGAATAGTATTTAAAGTTAAAAAAAAAATAGAAAATTGAGTTTGAAGGTTCCTTGTCCCCTTAAATTTAAACAGCCTCTATTATTACACAATAAAAGGAAGGATTCTTCAACGAAATATTATATCTAAACAAATACAAACTTATAGCATTATGAAAAGACAACAAGCTGCAACAAACCTCGGGCAAAAATTAATGTTCACCTAAAGAGGAAATTTGTTGCATCTATTGGGAGCATCCCAATACATTGTAATGCAGTACAATGTGGTTTCTACATTGTAAGCAATACTTTGTAATTACATAAAATTAAGCTGTATATGGCTGAAAGTTGCACTTTGAAACACTGAAAAATAATTTAATCGAAGTAATATACATAAATATTTATAAATATTACAATGTTAATGCAAATTATTTTTAAGCTAGAAACAATTTTTTCTTTTTTTTTTCTTTCTTTTTTCTTTTTCTTTCTTTCTTTCTTTTTTTTTTTTTTTCATGTTATTATTAAGAGTATTTAAACAATGACTCACGTATGATTTTTCCTATTGAAATACTAGATAAATTTTTAATTGTTTTTCCTTATTGTTTAAACAGTTGGATTATGAAATTATTTTTTTAAAGAGAAATATTTCTTACAGACACATACTCTACAGCAATACTTATTTACTTAAATTGCTGTCATTGCTCATATTTACAATCCAAAAATATTTGCTGGAGGTAGTATGTAAAAGACAATCACAATGTGCACATACCTGTCAGATTTTTTATTTCGTGAAATTTATAATTAAAGAACAGAATTTATATCATTAACTTAATTAAGTTCTATAAGTCCATTTATTGTATATATACATTAAATGGACTTGTGGTAGTCTTTATACTACTACTTTATACTTTATGCTAGTAAATAGAGAATTTTTCCCCGGCAGACTATATGTAAACAAACACATGCTTAAACAGCATTGGGCATTGACAAGCACTTGCAACATATTTCTTACAGACGCATATGCTTTGTATTTATTTATTTGAATTGTTGTCATTGCACATATTACAATCCAAAAACATTTGCTGGAAATATTAATATGTAAAAGGCAATCAAAATGTGTACATACCTGTCAGATTTTTTTCTTTTTTACCTTTTTTTTTTGTGTGTGTGAAATTTGTAACTTAAAAACAGAATTGATATCATTAACTTAAATAAGCTCTATAAGTCTATTTAATATATAGTAAGTAGAAAATTCTTTCCCGTCAGACTATGCAAAGAAGCACATGTTTAACCAGCCTTGGACATTGACAAGCACTTGCAATATATTTCTTACAGACATGCATGCTATGTATTTATTTATTAAATTGTTGTCATTGCTCATAGTACAATCTAAAAATATGCTGGAAGTATTAATATGTAAAAGGCAATCAAAATGTGTACATATATATATATATATTTGTGTAATTTGTAAGTTAAAAACTGAATGATATATCATTAACTTAAATAAGTTATATAAGTTCATTTAATGTATAATAAATAGAGAATTCTTTCCCGGCAGACTACATGTAAACACACACATGTTTAAACAGCACTGGGCATTCACAAGCACTTGCGATATTTCTTACAGACACACGTGCTATGTCTTTATTTATTTAAATTGTTGACATTGCTCATATTACAATCCAAACATATTTGCTGGAAATATTGATATCTAAAAGGAAATCAAAATGTGTACATACCTGTCAGATTTTTTAATTTATTTATTTTTTATTTTATTTATTTATTTATTTTGTAAAAATTGTAAGTTAAAAGCAGAATTGATATAACTGACTTAAATAAGTTCTATAAGTCCCTTTAATATATAGTAAAAAGAGAATTCTTTCGCAACAGACTATATGTAAATAATGCATGATGTTTAACCCTTTATATCCCAAATTATGAATTCTTGAAATTTTCATATTCTAAAGGATTTTTCATGAATTTTTGAAACTACATTAGAAGATTTACACAATCATTTAAGGCTGTTCTCAAATCCAAAGGGCCAACTTTCTGACATAAGTTTTAATTAATTTTTGTTCGGAAACGCATGAAACTAGAAGGTGCTGTTATTCAGAAACTATGTCAACGAACTGTTTTTTCCGTTTTCTTGTAAACGCAATAGAACTTTCAGAAAATACTGTGAAAGTTGGCATTTTGAACCGAACTTCCGAACAAAAGAAGAAAATCCAGTCAGTAAGGGGGAAAATGCCGTGTCACGTGATCAAAATCGCTTATAACTCAATAAGTAATTGATTGATCAAAAAATTAAAAAAACATTTCGATTCCAAATCGCTTCCATGGTCAGGTTTTCCAATTTTATATCTTTCCGTTAAAAAATGAATTTGTAAATGTGTCAAAACTTTTTTCGCTTGTTGAGCAGAGCAGTTGAGAACAGCCTTAATAAATTTTATAAGGATTTTGCCATTTAAAATTAATTAAGTTTGAATTTAGAGGGATTTTGTGCAATATTAATAACTCCACTCAAATCTTTTATTTAAACTATATTTTTTAGTGTTTTATCGAATTAGGAAATGTACAAATTACAATAGAAATTTACAATAGAAATATAGAAATATTTCTTACTGAAACTTTTCCTCCTCAATTTTTCAATGTCAAGAAAGCTGAAAATATGCAGATGAAAAAGAAATCATCCTTTTAAAAATATTTTTGTTTTGTGCAACCAATAGTGCTTTTGGAACAAGATAAAGTGAAGTATCTATAATTCGTTCTAAACCGCATTAGGTACTACTAATCCATGTATTAAATTAATTTTATAAAAAGTTATTTTAATGGTACTTTAAAGTGCCATCGGGGCAAAAAGGGTTAAACAGCATTGGGCATTGGCAAGCACTTGCAATAAAAGTCGGCCAAAAACTAAATTTCGCCCAGAAAAAGACAATTTGATCCATCTATTGGGACATCCCCATTTCATTGTAATGTTGCTTGATATATTGTAAATAAAAGCGCCGCAATTTTTAAAGTCGAACGTTAGCGTAAATCTCAAAGGAATTAAAATTTTATTCATGTAATCAGTAACTAAATCTTTGTATTCTTTTTGACAGGAATTTCGAAAACAATTCGTGTGAAAAATGTTTTACGTTAAGTTATGTTCGTGTTAACCAGACTTCCCTCTATATGAGTGAAAGTTAAGGGGTCTCAGGACTCTTAAAATTGGAAAAAGTGAAAAAAAAAAAAGACCATTTTCAACATTTAATATCTTAAAAGGTATTTGATTTTAAGACACAATTTTAATTGGAATAAAATATATAAGTATGTTCTTCCATTTCATGTATTTAAAAAATTATAAGATGCCGAATTAGCATTTACAGGGGGCTCCAAACTATTAGACATTTGGCGAGCAAAAAATCGGCATAACACCTTACGCGCACGATTACAAAATAAGTATTGAAACTAGAATGAAAATTTTTGTGCCTACATATACTTCAGATTGTAATAATTACCCTGAACCTAAATAAATTTGTATTTAAAGCTTTTTTATATTTTTAATACAAAGTTATATTTAGCTAATGCAAAATTAAGAAAATTTCAACAGTATAATCACCTAAAAAATATATTGTTTTGAAAAATAAAAAGGAAATTTTAGGTTCAGTTTATACAGACTGGCATGAAACATATGTTTTGAAAATTTTATGAAAAAATATTCATAAATTTTTGAGATATCGTGCGCGTTATACCCAAAAACGTCATTTGGAGAAAAACGACTTCAAAGTTTCCGAAACGACTCTTCAGCTATTTAACGTGTATAAATGTAAAAGCCATAACTTCATTTCTAATTGGAATTTCAAGGAAACAATTATGTCAAAATGTTCAGAAAAAATTGGAGTTTAACATCTAAAAAAAATTAAAATTTCGAAAATTTTAAAGCTTTAAGAGTCCTGAGACACCTTAAATATTGAAAAATAATTTACTCGAAAGAAATACAGTAAACTCTCTGAAAGGCGGACTCTGTGTAAGACGGAAATCTGTCTAACTCGGAAAGATTTTCCAGTCCCTGCAAATCCATAGACACAGAGTAAAATTTGTCTGAGGCGGAATATTGTCTACTACGGAAAATTTTCTCGGTCCCGATCGATTCCGCCTTAGACAGAGTTTACTGTATATTAAAATATTCATAACCATTATAACGTTAATGTTATTAATTTCTAACTTACAAGCAAGGATTTTTTTAAACTTTTATTATTATTATTATTATTACTAAAGGAAATTAACGATTTATGATTTTTTTTTTTTTTTTTTCTGTAGAATAACTTAATTTTTTTTTTTTTAATTGTTCTATCATTTAAAAAGCTGCAGTATGAAATAATTTGGGGGAAAAAACAACTCCCCCAGAATATTACACACACATTCTACATATTTACATACATAAATTCTTGTTATTATTCCTATATACCCAGAAAATATTTTCTAGAAACGCTATTATTTAAAAGTGAAAATTTTTACATACCTGGCGGCATATGTTTTCTTTATAAAATTTGTAAGCCATAAACAGAATTTCTCTCATTAAAAACTTTTGTCAGTTCATAGTAAATAGAGTGCTAATAGACTTTACCAATATGTAAACAAATACATGCTTAAACAGGACCTTGTATACACAACAACCTGCAGCGAAACTCGGGCAAAAATGAAAGTTCGCCCAGAAAAGAAAATTTGGTCCATCTATTCGGAGCATCCCACTTTCCTTTCTCTCTGATACAGTAACCGCGTTCCTTTCCCACGCGGAAGTAGAAAAATTCTGAAAAGAAAACACCAAAAATTACTCTCCCCTCTCTACTCTTTGCTCCCCAGGTATGTGACCTTAAGGAATGGGGAAGCGAAACTGTATACACTCCGAGGAGCGAGAAAAAAAAAAAAATCTCCACCAAAACAACCAAAATTCAAAACCTTTAAGAGCTTGAAAGGAAAAGCATGTAAGACGAACGTCACCTGATTTTACTTCCGGGTTGATATATTCCCCTCTTCGTGCAAACCCCCCAAAATAGGGGAGAAAAAAAAATATCGGAAACAGGCAGCCTTTTATGTCTGGGACCATGCAAAATCTCCCTTCTTCAAAAATCCGTAAAGAAACATTTAAGAAAGCTAGTGACCTCATTTCATCAAAGGAAGGGGGGGAGGAAAAACTGCAATCCCTTCCCTTCTTAGAGTTCAGGGTAGTGGAAACCCCTTTAGTCCCTAATATCGGTCACAGGGATATTAGGTTTGCATGTGAAATGGCAAATTAAAATTTAGCTCCCACGGTGTTTTTTGTAACGGTACGTGTATTTGCTGGCAGTCCACCTGTTATTTTTGTGATATAAGAGAATTTAAGAGGAATGATTCATATATAGGCCACTATTTAAAATTTAGAGAAAGGATATGTTTTTTTTTTTTTTTTTTTTTTTTTTTTCATTCTGTTTTGGTAACGTTATACATGTGAAAATACATGAGATCGCAAGGTACAACGTAACACTTTCTAGTAAACCATTGGAATTTTTAAAAACCAAACGTGAGAAAGTTACACAAAGATTCGCTGATCGATTTCAGGAGATATATTTTGCATGTTCTCTGACATTAATATTTATAAATCATTTTCTAAATTTTTTTTTCTCAACTTTTAATTATTATTACTATTATTATTATTTACTTATTTTCTTATTAAATTGTATAACACTAAGCCTGTGAAGTCACAATCTCAAGGAACCCTAAAAAAAAGTTCTGTTTCTGACAAGTTTCGTCTTAATTGGTCGTCTTTTAAAATTCAATCGTATTCTTTTCACAAGTTCTGAGGAATATTTTGTTATAGATAGGTTCCGTTTAAGCAGGTTTTACTGTTTTAAGAGGCTACTTCAGTCAAATGAAAAGACACATTCGCTAATGCTAATCCTATGGAAGAAATTTATAAAGATATCTCGGTCGCATTTCAATATATTTAAATGATTTCTTTTGTATTGAATAGTTGAGATCGATCTGTTTGCAGGCCGTTTTTTACTTTTTCGATTTTGACTGCAGATATTTTTTATGAGGATGTTTTTACTTTCGAAACCGGTTCCGAAAATAAAAGTGTTCTCATAAGAAATACCTGTAAACAAAATCGAAAATGTAAACAACGGCCTTTGTACAGACCAATCTCAACTATTCAATGCAAAAGAAATTATTTAAAAATATTGAAATGCGAGTGAGATACCTTTATAAATTTCTTTCATAGGATTAGCATTAGCGAATGGATCTTTTCCTTTGACTGAAGTAGCCTCTTAAGGGGCTGGTCACTCAGCTTCGGAATTCCCCTCTGTAATGTTAAGTCTATGGACTTTTAATGCATTCGTAATATTTAAAATATCTTCTCGGGAAATTCATATTTTTAACATCTTTTTTCTGTGTATTCTTCTTAAAGGATGTCTCTTTTTTTTTTTTCTTCGTTTTCAAAATATTTCTAAAATCTATGCTGCATTTAATATTTTATGGGTTAAAAGCGGGCGAACTGTAGGTAAGATTTTAACACTTTATATGTAATTAAGTCCATACTTTAGAAATATTTTGAGAACTATAAGAAAAAAAAGAGACATCTTTTAGGAGTGCACACAAAAAATAGAAGTTTAAAATGTTAATTTCCTGTGGAGGTATTTTAAATATACGAATGCATCTAATGCCCATAGACTTTACATTACCGAGGGGAAATCGGAAGCTGAGTGACCAGCCCCCTTACGGCGGTTCTCAAGCTCCTTGCTCAACAAACGCAGAAATTTCTGATACATTTTCTTACTCATTTTTAAACGTAAAATCCCAAAATTGGCAGGCAGACTGATGTAGCGATTTGGAATCAAATTGCGTTGTGCATTTTTTTTAAATATATATATATATATATATATATATATATATATATATATATATATATAACTTATCGGGTTATAAACGATTTATGTCACGTGACTACATATTGTTATTCTTTCTCTTGTTGTCACGTTCGGAAATTCATCCAGATTTCTTAAAACGCCAACTTTGATAGTATTTTCTAAAAGATTTTTTGCGTTTACCAAAAAATGGTTGGTTGGTAGCGGCTTTATGGTGCAAAATCCTTTTAAGGACATGCTGCGCAAAAAAAAAAAAAAAAAAAAAAAAAAAAAATACATAAAAGGGGAAGTTGAGACACTGACATTAAAATATAATGAAGTTAGGATGAAAATAGAAAAAGCTATGAGAAGAGCTATCTGGATTGGAGTATCCCATCCAGATGTAGTCATACAAGTGTAGTACCAAATAAGTCGGAAATTGTACGTCGAAAGGTGGTAAATGAGGTGCGTTCGTACTATAACTAGCTTTATAAATATTAGGATCTTGGTGCAATAGCTGTTGCACTCTTATGCAAAAATGCATGAATACAAAATTTATTTCGATTTTATACATTAAATTCTGTAATATGAAATAATATGACTCTATCTTAAATAGGACGTAATAACCATTTCAAACCATTCAATTAGGTAGTTTTTGCGCTGTTATATGCGGACAGACGTACGGACAGACCAGGCGACGACTATAAGAGCTACGTACTTATATAACTACGACATTTCCCCATACACCATAATGTGATGGAATACTTTTGAATGTCTCTGTAAATAAACTATGAACGCTACATACTTTATTTTCAATACCGAACATGACATAGTAAATTTCAATAACATATATCAATTACAGAGCAATCCAACTATATTAATGCAAGTAGAAATTGGACAGACAAACAGAATTCATTCGAAAACACTTTTCAGTTAGGTATCTTCGAAAGCGTTAAAATCGTATAATAGGCTGAAATTTCACTTTCAGAAATTTATACTAGACGGAAGCATACTTGAATACTTTTGTACAGCTCTGTATTTTACCTACTATCTTTATACGCAGCCACTATTTCGCAAAAACTTAATTAAGACTAGAATACGCTTAAAACTACTGAAATCACCACTTTCAGAGATTATAATCCATAGGCGGCCATGTATCCAATCCTTTGCGTAGCTCTGTATATCATTTTATCTATATTCTACAAACATATCGTAGTATACTAAATGTAGTTCAATGTAAAAATGCATAACTCATTTATAAACCCCTTTAAGCTATTTTCGTTTATACTCAGTAACCCTTACGAATTCTTTTCTTTAGCCCTGTATATATGATCTACAGTATTTATACACACAACGTAATATGCAAAAATTTCGTTAAACTTAAAAACTCATATCACAACTAAAAATGCACTTCCAGCAATCATCGCTAATATTCAGTATTTCGGATACAGTATAGTATCCAAAATCTTTAGTGTGTCCCTGTAAATACTATGCAGTTTCTATTATACAGGAAGTAACTTGTAGTAAACCTCAGCAAGGTACATCAATTTCATTATGTGTTAAATAGTTTAATATAATTAAAATACGCCACAAACAATGTTCATTATGTAATGGAATTTTTTTGTTTGGCCTTGTAAATGAATAATAAATATTCCTTGCACCGCATACTTTACAAAAGGTATATTTTAGTGCACTTCATAAATGGATATCAATTTCACTATGATCAAAAGGGTGTAACGTCCTTTAAATGCACTTGAAACTATTTTTTTTTCCCATTGGCCGTAATGTAAAGGAATACTTTTGACTGTCCCTGTAACTGAAGTATACATCCGATTTTCATAAAATTTGAAATGATTCGACAAAATCATACAACGATTATATATTTTAAATTTAAAACTATTCGGCTGGGTAGTTTTTTTGCTGTTATATGCGAATAGACAGACAGGCAGACAGACAAATAGACGGACGGACCGAACGACGACTATAAGTGCTACGTATTTATATAATTACGAACGCGCTTAAAAATGGAAAAGGTCTTCTGATTACAAAGTTTCTGAATAAAAGCACCTGCCAATTTCTTGCGTTTCCAGACAAAAATGAATTAAAAAATGTGTCAGAAAAAAGCACTTTGGATTTGAGAACAGCCTTTGCTTAACTTGATTCATGTGTGTGGAATTTTGTAACACATTTTTCACTAGCTTACTGATATGCTGTCATTATAAAAAATTACGTACACAGATGCGTTTCTGATGGCAATACAATATTTTAATAATTTTAGACCTTAATTAGGAATTAATAAATTAATTTTAATGAATGTTTGCATTTGCCGGTTGCCGGTTACTTCCAAATATGCTTTGTGTTACAATGGTATACAAATTACAACAACAATGGAGTTCATTATGCATCAAACCACGCTAGTCGAAACAGGCCAACTGGCTGTGAAGCTGCAGCAAAAAAATATTTCAAACACTATAAAGTAGATAATAAAATATAAATAAAAAATAAACAATGTATTTTTTTTTTTAAATGCGCTTTTAATTTATTTTTATTTTTTATTTATTTATTTATTTATTTATTTTACTCTTTTAATATATCCAATGTTTAAATTATCATAAAAACTATTTAATTAACTGTTAATACTTGCAAACCTCAAATTATTTTTATTTTATAATTTTGTATAATAAATGTAAGAATGTTAAACTTTGGCCATTATTTATTTTTAATAATTAAGTACGAAAAAGTACATTTTATGGAAGGGATAAATATTAGGAAATGTAGCAAATTCCTAATATTTTCATTCATGTGTATAGATAAGATTTAAGTAAGCTATTAAATACATTTCTGACAAAAAAATTTTAATGTTTAACTTTAGTCTTTTAACAAATATAAGTCTAAAGTTACCTCCGTGGGTGTCCCTACATCAAAACACAACGTTTATTTCACGACGTTTAAATAACTTAATTTTGTTTAAACTATTTTGTTTTCAATAAAAACTAATTAAAAGTCTTTATTTGAGTTCTAACTTAATATTAAAAAAAATGGTTTTATTTTAAATAAGGAATTAATTTATAAAATTTACCCCTGTCCAAATTAGTCTCCCTCCGTGGACAATGAAAATATATTTTTTTTTAAAGTGCCATAAATGGCACTACATGCCAAATCATCATTATATAATTTGGGAGAAAGAAAGCCTCCCCTCCCTCCCCCCCGATATAATTCCTCGTTCTGTTATGAAATTATTGAATCTTTTCCAATTTATTAGTTCCGTTTGAAGATTGGCAAAATTCTCAGAGTATTTTTGCTGGTCATCATAAATAAGATAAGAAAAAACTTACAATTATAATACAAATTTTCGACAGCTTTAACATTGCATTTAGTAAAAAGAAATGCACCATTTTAGTAACTTGAAAATTATTGTTGTACACAATTATTGTTGGTTAGGGGGGTAGGGGCACACAATATTACACAATAGTCACACGAGAATTCTGATTATAAGAAGTGTATGGATAGAAAAATAAAATGTTTATTATGTTTTTATATTTTTAGAGTTTGGCATACATTTTAAAATGTCCATTTTCTTATAGCTTTCATTTCACACCCACACAAGAAAAAAAAGTAGAAAATCCATTGAAAAATTAGAGCATCCGAAAATTTAGACAAAATTTACCTAAAATAAAATTATTGTTGTATACAATTATTGTTGATTGGGGGGGGGGGGGGGGCGGGGGGCACACATATTCCACAATAGTGACATGAGATTTGCGATTGTAAGAAGTATGGGTAGAAAAAAAAATTATTATGTTTTTATATTTTTAAAGCTTGACACACATTTTAAAATGTCCATTTTCTTATAACTTTCATTTCACACCACACCAGAAAAAAAAAAAAAATGCAATTTAACAAATTACAACGATCATTTGGAAAATGATTTTTTCAAAGACTAAAATTTAAGACATAAAACATCGCGCGGAGTTGATCATACATTACGTACGCCATGGATTACATTTTTCGGTGTAAATTTTTAAACTTCTACGGAACTGGTCATACATTACGTACGCCATGGATTAAATTTTTCGGTACTGTAAATTTTTAAGCTTCTACGGAGCTGGTCATACATTACGTACGTCATGGATTAAATTTTTCGGTACTGTAAATTTTTAAACTTCTACGGAGCTGGTCATACATTACGTACGCCATGGATTAAACATTAATATTCCTGGACCAATTTTAAATGAAATTTCATTCTTAAACTTCTAAACATCCCACAATATTACTTTTTATATCGTCGTATAGAGAAAAAAAATGCATTTTTAATTGCAATTTGTTTGAAAGCTGTATCTCAATTTGTTTCTGAGTTATTAATTATTATTATTTTTTTTTTTAATTTTTTTTTGTAGTTTTTATTACTTTTTTGTCATAGTGGCAACAGAAGTATCCATCTTTGTTGAAAGTAAAGGGAAAATACAGATTACTGTTTAGACCAATCAGAAAACGAATAAAATGCGGGATTCAACTGATAAAACGCTTCAGATATGTTTTTGATTTCCTACCCTGACCGAGGAAAATAACCATTTTTCCAAACGGTTAAAAAAAAAAAGAAAAAAAAAGGGAAAAAAAAGGAAAATCTATGGAAAAATTTGACTATTGGAAAATTTAGACAAAATGTACTTGAAATAAAATTATTGTTGCAGACAATTATTATTGGTTGGATGGGTAAGTGCACAAGAATTGCGATTATAAGAAGGGTATGGATAGAAAAAAAAATGTTTATTATGTTTTTATATTTTTAAAGTATGACGTACATTTTAAAATGTCTATTTTTTTATAGATTTCATCTCATACCGACTACAGAAAAAAAAGTAGAAAATCCATGGAAAAATTTGAGCATCCGAAAATTTACTCAACATTTTCCTGAAATAAAATTATTATAGTATACAATTATTGTTGGTTGTTATTGGTGGTGGGGGACACATGATATTCTACAATAGTGACACGAAAATTCCGATTACAAGAAAGGGTATGAATAGGGAAAAAGATGTTTATTATGTTTTTATAGGTTAGAGTTTGACATACATTTTAAAATGGTCATTTTCTTATAGCTTTCATTTCACATCCACACCAGAAAAAAAAAAGAGTAGAAAATCCATGGACAAATTAGAACATCCGAAAATATAAACAAAATTTCCTTGAAATAAAATTATTGTTGTATACAATTATTGTTGATTGGGCGATAAGGGCGCATAATATTCCACTATAGTGACACGAGAATTCAGATTATAAGGAGGGTATGGGTAGAAAAAATATTATGTTTTATATTTTTAATATTTGACATACATTTTAAAAGGTCCATTTTCTTATAGCTTTCATTTCGCACCCACATCAGAAAAAAGAAGTACAATACCTATGGAAAAATTAGAACATCGGAAAATTTACACAAAATTTACTTGAAATAAAATTACTGTTGTATACAATTATTGTTGATTGGGGGATAAGGGCACATAATATTCCACTATAGTGACACGAGAATTCAGATTATAAGGAGGATATGGATAGAAAAAATATTATTATGTTTTATATTTTTAATATTTGACATACATTTTAAAATGTCCATTTTATTATAGCTTTCATTTCGACCCCACATCAGAAAAAAGAAGTACAATACCTACGGAAAAATTAGAACATCGGAAAATTTACACAAAATTTACTTGAAATAAAATTACTGTTGTATACAATTATTGTTGATTGGGGGATAAGGGCACATAATATTCCACTATAGTGACACGAGAATTCAGATTATAAGGAGGATATGGATAGAAAAAATATTATTATGTTTTATATTTTTAATATTTGACATACATTTTAAAAGGTCCATTTTCTTATAGCTTTCATTTCGCACCCACATCAGAAAAAAGAAGTACAATACCTATGGAAAAATTAGAACATCGGAAAATTTACACAAAATTTACTTGAAATAAAATTACTGTTGTATACAATTATTGTTGATTGGGGGATAAGGGCACATAATATTCCACTATAGTGACACGAGAATTCAGATTATAAGGAGGATATGGATAGAAAAAATATTATTATGTTTTATATTTTTAATATTTGACATACATTTTAAAATGTCCATTTTATTATAGCTTTCATTTCGACCCCACATCAGAAAAAAGAAGTACAATACCTATGGAAAAATTAGAACATCGGAAAATTTAAACAAAATTTACTTGAAATAAAATTATTGTTGTATACAATTATTGTTGGTTTGGGTGTAGGGGCACACAATATTCCAGAATTGTAACACGAGAATTGCAATTATAAGAAGGGTATGGATAAAATAAAAAATTATATGTTTTTATATTTTTCATTTTCTTATAGCTTTCATTTCACACAGACTACAGAAAAAAGTAGAAAATTCATGGAAAAATTAGAGCATCCGAAAATTAAGACAAAATTTTCTTAAAATAAAATTGTAAATGCATATAATTATTGTTGATTGGGGGAAGGGGCACATAATATTCCACAACAGTGACACGAGAATTCCGATTACAAGAAGGGTATGGATATTAAATAAAAAAAATTATTATGTTTTTTATTTATTTATTTTTTTTTTTAGAGTTTGACATACATTTTAAAATGTCCATTTTCTTATAGCTTTCATTTCACACCCACACAAGAAAAAAAAAAAAAAAAAAAAAAAAAAAAAAAGTAGAAAATCCATGGAAAAATTAGAGCATCTGAAAATTTAGACCAACACCTGCCCTTATCATTTCAATGTGGACAGGGGAAAAAAAGTGAAATAGAGAGAAAGTTAAAACGTGTGCTATATATTCAGTGCGCTAAATCAAATATGTTCCGTTACGCTGCAGATTTTAGATTTATCACGTTGGCATTTTTTAAAAGAATTCCGTTTACGTGGGTGAGGGCGGAAAGAAAAAACTTGCGGATCCCTGCTCCAGATTAAAGGCGGGAATTTTTTTTTACCCCAGTTTTAAGTCGATTCACCCTAAAAAGCACGGGCAGATGGTGTGGGTGGTGATATAAAAAAATTCGGAAATATATATTGGGTGAAAAAATACATAATGCATCGCAGTTTAGTTGTTTTGTGTACATGTGGACAGGGAAAAAATGTGACACCGATATTTTTTATGAGAAAACGGCTATTTCTGTATTGAAAATTGTTGTTATCAGAAATTAAATCCTGTCCTAAATGTTGGTAAAATAATTACTGGCCAACAAATTTGAACTTTTGCTCTTTCACAAAACCGAAATTAGTTATTTCTTATGTAATTTTTTGTGCTGATTCCGAATCTAGTTTTAGATTTAATCCAGCAGGTCTTGTTTTTCAGATATTTACATACTTCGCTTTTTATGCAAATTTAGTAAATTGTGTACAATTATATGCAAATTTAACACATAAAGCATTATCAGTCTGGCTTTTTTGTTTTATGTTATGATTAGTGTCTAGTTTACTTTACAAAAACGTTGTTTCTGAGATTATTACTGACATGTGACCATGAAATATTGTGCCTAATTTGCATATTTTTCATGTCTTTTAATAATATTTCTTGACGTCCAAATATTTCTGCCACACGAGTACGCTAATATGTTTCTAAACTAGTTTTTTTGCGTTGATATCAAATCTCGTATATGTTTTCTTCTACCACGGTTAGTTTTTGAAAAAAGTGAAATTTTATTTTTTGCTCAAGAAAGCCAGAAATCGCTTTTTATGCTACTTTATGATGTGCTTCAACTAGTTAGGATAGATTCTACTACTTTTTTTCAATTTTTTTTTTCGATTACATAAATTTTGTTTTAGCCCCTGGTAGGAATCTGACACAGTTCACCCTTTTGCCAAAGAGGTACACACCCCTAAAATTCATCTTATATCAAATTTGTGTCAAAACCGTACAGAATTAGAAAATCATTTTACTCAAAAAACTAGACGTGATACAAGAAAACCGATTGCAGATTTGAAATCAGCATAAAAATTTAGTCTAGAAAAACATTCCCAAATAGCAACTTTAGTTTGCAGAAAATTTGCAGCAGTCTTGTTTTGCAAACTTACAAAGTTGCAGCAAGTTCAGCATGACAAGAATGAAAGTTCATAACAAGACTGCAGCAAGATAACGCAAACACCGAAATCACTACACTTTGAACTTGCAGCAAACTTGTCGTGCAAGTTAAATTTTTGCTGTATCAAATTTATTGCAAATTAACGGCAAACAAGTACTAAAAAATACAGCAAACTTATTGCAAAGTTGTAATCTTGACATTCCACACTATCTGTTTACATCAGTTACATTATAAGTTTACATTTTTCGAATGGGTCAACAGACCTGATCAGGTCTACTGATGCACACGCACCGTCAAAAGGTGCATGCATCCCTTTTATCACCATTATCAAGTAAATGTTACTTTTAAATTCGAGTCTTTTTTGGTATTTGATAAGTATAGCGTTTAAAAAAGCGGTACAAACCGAATAAAATTTGTGTAAGGGATGCAATCGTGAAAGGGTTAAAAATCATAGACTCGAATGGGGTTAAAGGCAAAAATAAATAAATAAATAAATATAAGTTAAAACGATATTTTAAAAAAATCCAATAATAGTGAGAAAAAATCATTTAAAAATTAAAATTTTCAATATAAATTTTAAATGGCGGAAGACGTAAACACAATATAGTAAATTAACATAACTTTTTAATTTGTAAGAATTTTTATATGGAATAAGTTGTCGATTATAGATAAACTTTTACTTTACAAAAAATAACTACATTTGAAGATTTAAAATAATAAATACCTGTTTCTGGGTTCCTTAACTTAACCAATCAATGAAAATGAGATTCCATAACAGTAGCAATGATGTGTGTGTCTTGCCTTTGAGTAGCACCCAATTTCTGCACATGTTCCGATTGTCTGTATTTTCTCAACAGTTTGATTTTTTGCTTTCGCCACTTTCATGAATTAAAGACAGTCTTGCATCAGTTTCACAACAAACTACTCATGCAAGTGGGTGATGGTATACTTTGCGGGAGATTTGCTGCAAATTTGTCAAGTTAAATTTGTCACGGCAAGATAATATAAGGAAAAAAAAAAAAAACTTAAGCGATAATGTGCTTGCTATCTGGGTTACGTCGATTCTGCGTGGTAACTTTTTAAAAATTGATAGTAATGCAAATATTACACCATTGAAAAATATGCAAATCCGGCTTAATAACAGATAAATGTTAAGAATATGCAGATTGTGACACTTATCTGAAATAAGTAGTTCAGTAGTCATTGTCTAGAAAAGGTAATTTAATTTGACATTTATTTAACTGTAATTTGCACAAAATAACACAAAAAAAAACTTAAATTTGCGTAAACTTAAATATACAAATTTCTCAAAAACTTAAAAAGGTAGAGAAAAATGGAAAGCATATTCGAATGAGCGCAAAAAACTAATCTAAACTGATCCTTTAGATAATCAACTAATTTCAGTTCTGTGACAGAACCATTGTTGTCCAGTGTTATTCACTAAATTGTTAAGCTACACTGTTGTGTTTTATGGAAAATAAAAACTGTTTCATAAATTAAGATTCTGTTTTTTGAAATTTTCATAAAAAATAAATAAATAATAAAAACCTCAGAAAAAAAATGCTTTATTTTTTTTCACCAAAATTCCCATCGAGTATAATTAATAATAAGAAGAATTAGAAGACGAATTCAAATTTTAATCATATAGAAAAATGCATGGCATCTTTTTCCTTTCTTTTCCATGTTAATCCAATAGACATTCCCAGTTTTTCTGATAATATATATTCCTGTTTTATCTTAGTTTATTTTTATTTCATGCTTATCTAAGCAATCATAAATACCATCCATTTTATTTTCTTCTGCTTCATTCTAAGCTGTGGCCTTCTGTATATATATTCCAAGTTAATCCAATAGGAAATTCCAATATTTTCTGGCATTCAATATATTTGAAACACACGGCTGTTTTTATTATTATTATTAGTCATCTGAATTTATTCCTTTTTATGAGCTTCTTCTGAACTGCTTTTGATAGTTATTTTTTAAAAGGACAGTAGTTTATTTGTAGATGTTCCCACTGTCGCTATTTGTAAAAATAATAATATTTTTATATTTATATTTTAATTAAAAAAATCTTTTATAAAATTTCTTCACAATGGTGGCAAATTGTGTTACTTCCATTGTTTACAGAGAAAAGATAAACAATGGAAATTACTATATCATTTCGAATTCCATTTTTTCATTACCATTAAAAATAACTTGAAAAAAGTTTTGTTTAAAAAAAAAAAACGTATTTTTACTCATAAAACTGTTACATTTCAATATTTTTTTGTATACTGAATTTGATACACTAATATCAGAGGGCTTCAGTGAGGGAAAATGACGTCAGAGTAAAAAGGAAACAGGTATTTTCTTTATTAAAACTAAATATTTTACTACGAATGCGTTTAAAAGAATAAATTTCTGGAAAATGAATAAATTTTCGCCAGTACTGAGATTAGAATCTCAAGTCAAGACTGCAAAAGTTCACATGCAAAATTGTAATTGGCAAACGTGATCTCAAGTTTGGGACTTGACTATATAAATAATCTATGACACGTTAAAATATTTTTTAAATAGTGAATATGAATATGAAAAGTACTCATGTAAATTTTAAGACGTTGAAAACGACGTTATTTTTTTATTTCATCGAAAAAAAATTATGATTGTGCACAGTGGCGCAATTTTTGTTGTTTTTACATTACGGTCAATGATCAAAGCCTCAATTGATAACTTCTTAATTTCTTATATTAAGGGTGCTCTCAAATCCAAAAGGATAACTTTCTGACATAAGTTTTAATTTATTTTTCTTCGAAAATGCATAAAACTAGCTGGTGTTGTTCAGAAACTATGTTATGGAGCTGTTTTTTCCTTTTTTTTTTTTTTTTTTTTTCAAATACAATATAGATCTTTCAGAAAATAGTGTCAATGTGGGCATTTTGAACCGAATTTTCGCGCGAAAGTAGAAAAATCACCCAAGAGCGGGCAAAAAACGTGTTTGTCACGTTATCGAAATCGCTTATAACTCAATGGGTAATTGATTGATCAAAAAATGGAAAAAATCAGTTCAATTCCAAATCGCTTCCATGGCCACCCGGGGTTATGCCGCCACCCCGCCTAGTTTAAAAACTAAGGGCAGTTTTAGATAGTGAATGTGCCTGCACTATAGCGGCCAACAATAGAAACAGTGCTTAGAGTGAGAGTGATTTTGCTGCACGTCGTTCCTTTGTTTTAGTGAAAAATTTAGTTTTCATCTAGTTGTTTCTTATTTCGGAGCTTCAAATGAGTAGAAATAAGTACCTTTTATGGTAACATTAGGTATTTAAGATAATATTACCCGTAAACTACATGCATTCGCTGACATTTTGATGCAATGTGTTGAACAAGTTCGGTTCTTCTTTCGGCTTTGCTTGGGTATTTCCGCAATATTGTTTTTTCGAGGTCGCCACCATACATATCGGGTGAGAAATGGCCTCATTTGAATGTAGTGGAGCCGATTCAGCAGAAATTTATATTTGCGACTTTTTCAATTTGAGTTTAAATTTTTCAATTCGAGTTTAAATTGTAACTGATAAATTACTTTTGCTTTCTAAATATTTTCAGTAGGTTACGTGTTTCCTAGTATCCATTTGATGTATTTACTAGGTCATTAAAGAGTGGCGTCATTACCCCGATACAGTGGCGGAATTACCCCAGCATCCTGGGTAATCCACGGTTGAAAGAAGTTTTCTTTATGGGTGCTTATGTTACAGTTATAATTACGGTTAAATTTATATAGATACTAAAGATCATGATTCAGCTTTAGAATTTTTACTGTTTAAAAATAAACATTTTTTAGAGGTAAAAAAATTTAAATTCTCTTAAGGTGTCGCCGTTCCCCCGGTCTTCCCTAAGTCTGCTACCGCAGGGTCATTTTTCACACTGTTGGTTTTACGCTTATTTAGCATAAGTGATGATTCCACGTCTTTAATATTAAACTTTATACTTTTAAAATTGTTATCAGTATGCATTTAAGGCTGTTCCCAAATATACCCTGCACAACAAACGCGATAAATTTTCGCACTTATTTTTAAACGTAAAGGCATAAAATTGGCAGGCCTGACCATTGAAGTGATTTGGAATGGAAAAGCGTTTTCCATTTTTTATATATACATAAACAAGTTATAAGCGAGTTATAAGCGAAATTTGTCAAGTGACGACAGGATTTTCTTTTTTCTATCACTGTCACGTCCGTAAATTTGGTTTAAAACTTTGACCAAAACCAAATTTGAAACAATTTTCTAAAAGACCTTTTGTGTTTACGAAAAAATGGGAAACGTCTTCCGAAATGTATGAAAAAGTAGCCCTTCGTTTTTCTGATTAAAAACGGAAATTTTTCTGTAATTTATGGGTAAAAATTCCCGTAAAAAAACGGAAATAGTATACTGGCGTCTAGATTGCCAGTAGTATTTCCGTTCTTTAGTCCGTTTTTTCTCTACAGTGGCGAACATGGGTATGTGAAAATTGCGGCTTTAACGCTCCATATACATTAAATAAATTAAACTTGAAAAATCCATTTTCTAACATTTGAAGTATTAAGTTTGTTTATGCCTTCCAAAGCAAGAATTTTTACTCTTTCTTGGCAGGGGGAAGGTAGGGGAGGGGATGAGTGTTTTCTTATTTAAACGAGAATTTCTGCATTTTTTCAGCATTCAAAGTGTACTGTTCAGAATTGAGACAATCCCCAAAAATATAGGCGGGTCTATAAAAACAGTACAGCGAAATTATCCTCAAATCGCCGTTTTTGCGAAAATTTTCGTTTTCGTGTTTATAATTTTAAACTAAAGTTCAAACATTTAGGATTCCAAAAATGCTTTACGCTTAGTTCAGCGATAATTAGAAGCAAAGTTATAGCCCAAAATATAAACCTTTATATACATAAGTTTCTGTGCATCTATCATTATGTTCATTATAAAAATCTTAATTTGCGTTTTTCATTGTTTACATTTACAAGAAACCTCATTTCTTAAAAAGTTTCTAAGATATTGAAATAAAATTTGGTCACAAGCTTCTGCACATCTATTGATATTTTATGAAGCAAAATACAGCTTTTAAGTATGTATATATTAATTTAAGAGCTATTTTTATTGAAAAATACAATTTTTTTAAAAATAGAAAATCATGTTTTGTATACAAAATTTGGTATATATTAGTAAATTTAAGAGGTATTGCAAATCTTTTGCTTCATAACACAGGTAAGTGGTTTGCTAATATATTGTTGAAAAAAAAAGTGAAACATAATAAATAGATTTTGTTATAGAAGGTTTGGCATAAACGCAATTCTTTGCTAAAATTTGACTAAATATTGCCTAAATTTGAAAAATTAATTCAAATTCCTTTAAAAATTTATTCGAATTCATAGTTTTATTCCCCGTTTTAACTAAAAACACATGTGTTTAATAAAAATTTCATATTTAAAAAAAAAAAAAAAAAAAAAAAAAAACAGTGCCCCGAAGGTAGGCACATACCTTAACCCCTTGGGGACGCGGCACGTATACGTGCCACATGAAGCGCTCAGAATCCTTGTTTTTCCTCACCAGTAAAATTTTACTGTAAAATTTGCCTTATTTAATCAGCGCATTTTCTCGATTCAAGAAGACACAAATTTCTGTTTTTAAAAAACGGTGACAAAAGATTAAAAATTTCGTAAAAGGCTCCCGTCCCGAAGGGGTTAAGGCGTTACACAACTCCACTGCTCAACAAACTTTCTAACACGTTTTCTGGCTCATTTTTAAACGTAAAGTGACAAAATTGACAGGTCTGACTATTAAAGAGATTTGGAATCAAAATGAGTTTTCCATTATTAGATAAATAAATTACATATCGAGTTGTACGCGATTTTGTTCACGTGACGACAGGTTCTCCTTTCTCGCTGTCACATCCGCAATTTCGGTTCAAAATACCAATTTTGACAGCATTTTGTGAAAGATTTTTTGCGTTTACCAAAAAAAATAGAAAACGACTTTCGATTGCATAGTTTCTCAATAACATCTGTCAATTTTATACGTTTCCGAACAAAAATGAATTTAACAATGCGTCAGAAAGCAGGCCCTTAGGATTTGAGAAACTTAAGTAAAGCATGATAAATTTTTGGTTACATATTGAAATTTTCAAAATTTGAACATAAATATGCAGACAGTCCCTGAAGAAAACAAAAGTATAATCATCGTATACACATAATTTTAAACAAGAAATATTTGTGAGAATAGTTTTATTCAGCGACTTTTATAACGGATGATATTATTTATGTTCAGATTGATTTATAATTTTTATTTATTACTAGCTGACCCGCCCGGCGTTGCCCGGGCAGAAACTGTGCCAGGACTGTCATTGGAAAATATAACACTGGAGTGGAATTAAAAAAAAAAAAAAAAAAAAAAAAAAAACTGAATAATATTGATATGGCACAGATGTCATACATACACCACATTGGCACGATTTTTCTGAGATGCCGATTTGGCGAAAACCTCGTTTTCGAATACCAGTTACATATATATTTTTAAAAAGGGAGTAACAATAAACAAAAAATGTTCAATTAATAACTATAGTACCAAAAGTATGACACTTACTGTTAAAGAATGAAAAGGTGAGAGAAATTCTTTAGGTTGAACATAAATGGCATATTGGTGTAAGATCGACAGTGATACGGAGCCGAACAATTTTTGATGCTCCAGCTCCAGCTCCGCTTCTAGATAAAATACTGTGGCTCCGGCTCCGACTTCGCGCTTTTGAGTTGCAGATTTAAATTTACACATTTAATTTTTTGCTCACAAATTCTTTCTTCCTTTACCTTCATTAAAAATCTGACAAAATGCATTTTTCTTTTCATCAAACTTGAAATGCTTATTCAAAAAATGTGACATCTTTTAACATTTGCTTTTAAAATAGAAAGTTTGGTGGAATTTTAAACGCAAAAATCTTAAATTTCTTCTACACTTTTCAAACAACCAAAATTGTACAACTACACATGTAAACAAAAGGTGGCCATATTTGTTTTGAAATAGTGTTGTCACTTAGCTCAAGTAGAAAGTAGAAGTAAAGTAGTGTTATGACGTTTTGAGAAGTTCTCCATCTCTAATAAAAAAAAAAAAAAAAAAAAAAAATGATATAATTAAAATACTGAATAATGATGTAATTAAAATATTTTAAGCCTGGAAATTTAAAAGACTGAAAAAAGAAAAAGATTTAAAAGAATATTAAAAACTAAAGGAGCCCTAGAGCAGGGAAAAACTTAGAGCTCCAGCTCCAGCTCCTGGAAAAACACAGCTCCGGAGTGCTCCGGCTCTCTGAAGATCGAGGATTGATGCATGGAAAATTAAGATTTGTGAAATGCTAATGTGGTGCATTTTAGAAAACTTCATTATAAGTACAATTAAATATATCTGCAGTAGGAGAAACGACAGTTATAGAGTCAAAAGATCTAACTCTAGAAAGACCAACATATAATTGTCCATGACTGAACACAGGTTTTGATAAATCTAAGTATATTTTATCAAAAGTTTGTCCTTGGGATTTATTTATTGTCATTGAAAATGATAAAAGAACAGGGATCTGCTTACGCTTGAATTTTAACGGCATAGTGACATCAGATGGAGTCATATATATACGGGGAATCAAGAAAGTTTCGTTGTTAATACTATCAATATGTTTTGCCTCAATAATATTCTTCTGTAAATTAGTTGTTATAAGTCGTGTACCATTGCATAATCTTTTAGATGGAACTAAATTTCTGAGTAATATTATTATGGCTCCCTGCTTAATTTTAAGTGCATGAGGTGCTATACCAGTTGGAGTTAAGCTATTTAAAAATTCTTCAGGATAGGTAAGCTTGTCTTGTGGATCATCACTTACAATGCTATCTACACTATTATAAATAACTTCAGTTGAAGGTAGACAATGTAATACACGGTGATTAATTTGTAAAGATAAATCGTTAGTTACAGTGAGAATGGCACGTGTTTTAAGTTGTTCAGGGGTGACTGTTGTGAAATCTATATCATGATAGAGTTGTTTGACAGGAACTTGTACTGAAGGATAACATATTGCAAGCAAACTAACTTTGTCTCCACTCTTCTCTTCCCCAACATCAAGCAGCCAATTTGCAAAATCTCTTTCATTTTCAAGAGCACGCATGTTTTTCGACAGTTTCATCACTTGAAATATTGACCAAAAACGATGTTTTTTTAAGCAGCTCGCAACTGTCAGTGATCTGGAGCCCCTTAGTATTACAGGCAATACTTTCCGAAAGTCTCCACCAAGTAAAACAACTTTTCCGCCAAATGGTTCAGGATATTTTGTGAGGTCTTGAAGCAACCTGTCAACCGCTAAAAAAGCATGCACATGCGCCATTGGAGCTTCATCCCATAATATCAGTTTCGTTTTCTTTAATAATTTGGCTTCTGTTGAATTCAGATTTAAACTACATGTGGAAGTTGCTGTAAGATTTAGAGGTATTTTGAAGGCAGAATGAGCGGTTCTTCCGCCTTCTAACAAAATAGCTGCAATTCCAGTTGACGGGTGTTGCGTGATGACTCTTTCCTCGGATGATATGCAATAAGGTTTCATATAGAAAAGTTTTCCCTGTTCCTGCAGGCCCATCTAAAAAGAATCACTTTGAACCAGTGTCTTGATTTGTATATAATGCATTTAACAGTGTCTACTACAAATTTTTGTGAAGCATTCAATTTTTCCGAATTAATGCGAGCTTTGTTTTGTTCTGCTAAAACATCAAAGGAAGAAGGAAATAAATGATCTGTTGGTAAAGCTATTTGAGGGAGTTTAAGTTTCTCAAGAGTTAAACCATATGCTTTAAGAAGATCACTGATATCTGCTAAGGCATATTGAACAGCTGTTTCTTCAGAGTATCTATGTACAAAATCCTCACACAAAGCAATTCTATGCTGCTCTTAAAGATCAGGAATATTTTGCACCTTCTCAAAGCCACAAATGATGCAAAATAAGACTCTTAAATAACTTGGCGTTCGAATGCTTGCAGCATCCGATAAAGTCTCATACCAATATTCATCTCCCTCAAGGAAACCGAGATGTTTGCATGCTAAGTGAAATGTTTCGTATTCAATCCCATTAACAGTTTTTAAAACGTTTAAAGTTCGTAGCGCCAGCTCTGTGTAGCAGTAACATTCGAAGGTAATATCGTTCGCTATCTTGAATTGAAACTGCTGGTAACCTACCATACCAATTACTTTATCTCCGCCTCGCTGTCTTTTCGTCCAAATTTTTCCAAATTGTTGTTTTTTTTTTTTTTTTTTATCAAAGACATAGTAATTTGGAATATCAGAGTAAACATAGTTTCGTGCTTCTTCGTCAACACTATTTAAGTGAAATCATGCAGTTAGATGTGTATATTTTGTTGATGCTCTTGCAATAGCTTGTTCCTCACGACCTTCTTGAAAAAAAATCTGCTGCTGTTCTGGTAAGTGTACAGCTCATCTGAATACAGTAAGGGATTTTTCAAACATGCTGAACTCATTCAAGCGCCACAAAGCCTCAGAAGCACTGACATATCTACCATCTAAAAAAGTTAAAATTTCATCATGATTGAGAACATCATCTTTCTGAAGTTTAACGGAAGCTGCGTCATGTCTCTTATATACATATTTGTACAGATACTTAACACTTTTAACTGATGCGCATACTTCAACATTAATATGAGCATTAAATTTTTTTAATAACCAAGGATTATACGGTACAACCCATCAATTATCAATATCATACGAACCAATTTTCACTGTGTCGATGGATCGCCTTCTGTACTCAGGATATCCGATGATATTTTCTTCTGTCATTTGCCTCACTTCTTTTGGAAATAGCTTGCTGCATCCAGTTGCTCCTTCATACATGGAGAATTAGGATTTATTGTCCCACAGGTACCACGTATCATACATTTTGTCACAATTTCAAATAATCTTGGATTAATATCAATATTTGGTAACCCTGCACTGACATATTTATCAATATCCTCTTTTGTTCGTATTTTAAAGTTAGAGTATAAGGTTAATAAAATATGAGCATGAGGCAAGCCTCTTTTTTGGAATTCAATTACATAAACATAAGCAATTACAACACCAAATATATTACGTTTCAAAATATCATCTAATAATTCTGATAACTTCATTTTAAAGACTCGAACAACAATATCTGGTCTATTTTCCGGTCTTTGAGGGCGTTCTATGGCATCCAATATTTCAAGCCAAGCTGGATTGCACGTAAACGTGATAAATAAATCAGATTTCCCAAATTTTCGAACTATCGCCATGGCATCTTGGTAATTTTGTTGCATGTATCTAGCATTTCCCTGAAATGTAGAGGGCAGTATAATTAACTTATCTGTTCTTAAATTGTTATTTTCCGAATTTGAACGCAAGGCATCTAAAAGTCCACTATAATGATCAACTCGTAAGCTATTTTGGTTGTTCCGAATAAAATTTAGACGTGAACCTTCGGTTTTAACATATGAATCAACAATATATTGTTGAAACAGTTTTTCATTGCTGTGTAAAATACTAAAACCACTACGTACTGAAAACCTATATACATAGTATTGCAACTGGGCAACTCGCACTCGTTTTGCTGAGCGCCTCTCTTCCACATGCTCCATTCCAGAATGCCAACCTCGTTCCCCCGTGAGGAAAAGTAATGGGTATGTCATGGGATCACAACACTGATTCATTGGAGATATATTTTTGAAACTATGATCCTTTGGATAGATGCAGATGTCTCGATTAACTGGAGGTTCACCATCGTCTCCAACAAATATCGCAGCAACATCTGTTGAGGAAGCAGGTGCATTGTACCTACGCAAGTCCAAATCAGGATGTTCCATAAAAATCATTTTAACATTCATAGTTAAATTTTGATTCACTAATTCATGCATTTGTTAATATGATTCAGCAAATGGATTAATGTTTCGCAGAAGAGCATCTAATTTTAACATAACATTTCTTAAACAGCCTCTGTTAGTTTCCATTCGATAATTAGTAGCTTCACTGCAGTCAAATATGTATAGCTGTCCATAGCCGGGATTTCTGTTATCATCAGTGTACAAAGGAGAAATCCTGTGATATATCTGACCGTGTATCCGGAAGCAATATGGCCCTGCTCCAGAAGGCAATTTGATTTCTGCTCCCATTGAGGCAAAAGAAAAAGCGGCGTTATACTGCCGAATATGCTGTTATAGTTTTTGGCTTCAAGTGAGTTTTCACACAGCAAATCTTTTATCAAATCGGGAGTTTCTGATAAGGGAGACAAATTACTTTACCGTCATGACAACAATTTGTAAACTTTTTGCTGCTGTTTAATTCCAATTTCCAATAAAGTGCTTGGCAGAAATTGCACGTTTTGCTCAAAGTACCGCAGTTATGCTACGGAACGTTTAAATCAGTAATTTAAATAATTTCAGAAGCAATGCGCTCGCGTTCACCCATGCGACGGTTATTAAGCCTATTTTGGCGATCGTTTATACTCTGTGATTGACGCCGCTCACGATCCAATATATTACGATTTTCTCTTCTTAATTCGGCTTCTTCTTCACTTTCAAGCATTCGCCGAGATCTTTTACGGGCATTTCTAACGATATTCTGAAGTTCCATAATTGCAGCGAAAGAGAGAAACGTGATATTACGAAACGTTAACAAACCGTATTTATCTCCTCTGCCTAAATCCTGCCAAAGGACTTTTACAATAACCAATGAGATGCGTTCTCTTTGGGCGTTGCCGTTAAACAATAACAAATAATCGCGATTTCTGTGCCACGTACGTTAGCGTAATATATATATAGATTCTGAAGTTCCATAATTGCAGCGAAAGAGAGAAACGTGATACTACAAAACGTAAACAAACCGTATTTATCTCCTCTGCCTAAATCCTGCCAAAGGACTTTTACAATAACCAATGAGATGCGTTCTCTTTGGGCGTTGCCATTAAACAATAACAAATAATTGCGATTTCTGTGCCACGTACGTTAGCGTAATTGTCTGAGCGAAGCGAAGGCTAATACTCAGCGAAATATTACTGTCCGGACACATTACTACTACGATGGATATTAACGCCATGTCCTACTAAAAAAAAAGCCTAATAAAAACCTTTCGTCAAGCATAACTCAAAATATATTTGTCGGATTTCGTTTCTGATTGCACCAGAAGGTACCTATGAGGGTCGCCTACTGAATGCACCTACTATGAAAAATAAGTTCCAAACCGTTTAAAAATTATATAGAAAAAACTGATAAAAAAGCACAATTTATCTGCATACGTCACAGAAATTTGGTGTGCGTCACTTTCACCGGTTGATGTTTTCGTAGACAACTGGTTTGAACACATGGAGCAAATAAAATAAAAAAAAATACGCACTCATTAATATTGAATAGATCAGTTTCAACCACGTGATCACAAACCTTGCAACAACCCGTGGCAACCAGTTTTGGTGGGCAAACAAATAATAATACAGTACTCCGTACCACGGTGACCGTTTTTAGCCTGTTGTGCCGGTTGTATGACATACAATTGTGGATGATTAAAACAAAAGACATGAGTGTTTATTGCTCCGGGAGGTTATCTTTCTCTGGATGTCTGTCTGTCTATCATACAGCATGCAATTTTCTTGTAAAGGATGATATTATTATGCAGTAAAACCTCCATAACGGACACACCCGATTAGTGGACACCTCTATTTAGTGGGCATTTTTTCGATTACCAACCCTTAAATAACTGTACATTTTTTACTCTCAGTAGCGGACACCTCCAAATAGAGGACAAATTCTGCCCTCCCGAGGTGTTCGCTATTCAGAGGTTTTACTGATAAAACCTCCATAGCGGACACACCCGATTAGCGGACATTTTTTCGATTACCAACTCTTAAATAACTGTACATGTTTTACTCTCAGTAGCGGTCACCTCTAAATAGAGGACAAATTCTGCATTCTCGGGGTGTCCGCTATTCAGAGGTTTTACTGTATATAATATTAATAGTTATTTTACAGGGCCACACAAAAGAATAAGAATATATGAAACAAATATAAACTAAATTCGGGATTGGTAGATCGCTGATGGTAATGTAATTTTAGGATGTTGTTACAGTCATCCGCAGCATGTTTTTAGAGTTTCGTTCATCTAACGAAACCCTACCTGTCTCACTTCTTTGTCTGTCTGTCTGTCCGTCTGTCGCAGAGCCCGTTCTCAGAAACTATATATGTCGGAGACTTGAAAATTTGCATACTTATAGCTGAACACACACATCAAACGGCAAATAATAAAATTTTGAAAAAGTCTAATATTTAACCCTCTGGGCTCTAACTTATGTATTTTAAGCAATTTTTCTAACTCAGCCCCTAATTTAATTAAGTTGGAGACATGAAATTTTGCATACTTATAGCTGAACATCTCACATCAAACGACAAATAATAAAATTTTGAAAAAAGGTTTAATATTTAACCCTCTGGGCTCTAACTTCTGTATTTAAAGCAATTTCTCAAACTCAGCCCCTAATTAAGTTGGAGACATGAAAGTTTGCATACTTATAGCTGAACACTTGCGATAACACGATAAATCATAAAATTTTGAAAAAGTCATATTTAACCCTCCGGTCTCTAACTTCTGTATTTTAAGCAATTTTTCTAACTCAGCCCCTAATTAAGTTGGAGACATGACATTTTGCATACTTATAGCTGAACACCTCACATCAAATGACAGATAATAAAATTTTGAAAAAGTCTAATATTTAACCCTCTGGGCTCTAACTTATGTATTTTAAACAATTTTTCTAACTCAGCCCCTAATTAAGTTGGAGACATGAAATTTTGCATACTTATAGCTGAAATCCTCACATCAAACGACAAATAATAAAATTTTGAAAAAGGTCTAATATTTAACCCTCTGGGTTCTAACTTGTGTATTTTAAGCAATTTTTCTAACTCAGCCACTAATTAAGTTGAAGACATGAAAGTTTGCATACTTATAGCTGAACACTTGCGATAACACGATAAATCATAAAATTTTGAAAAAGTCATATTTAACCCTATGGGATCTAACTTGTGTATTAAGCAATTTTTCTAACCCAGCCCCTAATTATGTTGGAGACATGAAAATTTGCATACTTATAGCTGAACACCTCACATCAAACGACAAATAATAAAATTTTGAAAAAATCTAATATTTAACCTCTAATATTTTGTCTCGCGCAATTTTTAAATTTAAACTGTTTTGCAATACTTTTTTTTGTTCATTTTGCATAATAAGTGTAATGTGACGCAATTTCTTCTATTTCAGACTTCTAACGCATGTTAATGAATTTATTTTACAATATCCTTTCTCTTTCAAAATTCACATGTAAATATAGTTTTAATGGCGTAATTTCCAATAAGTGCCTGCTTTTTATACCTAATTATTTAATTCTAATTTGAAGGTTTTTTTCTGTTTATAATAGTAACGTGTAAATAATTTTTTTTATTTGAAGCAAACATTATTGTTTGCGCTGTTTATACAGTTGGCAACAGTTTAAATTAATACCATTTTCTAAAATATGTAAAAAATATCAGTCAAGATGCTGAATATTTGAATTTAAAATAGAAATAAAACCTCAAAAAATGAGTCAAATTAAAAAAAATAATGAAATCTGCACACCGGGATTTTCTATTGAATAAAATGATCTAAAAATGATTAAATTCACATGTATAGCTTTTGCTCATATAAAATTTTTTTTAATGGAACGATTTTGTCCAACTTTAGCATTAAATATCTCTTAAAATAATTCTTCTATTTGAAAACTGTATGCATTAGCGTGTTGATCAAATATTTCGCTATAATACCACCGATTTTCATATTTTTGTATGCAATAGTTTTCTTAATATTAACGAAGAAAGACCTCTGGTCACAAAAAATTCAAAACCGGCGGCGGTGGCGGTGACAGCGTTAGTTACTTTTTTTAGAATAGAGAGATATATAAAAATGAAAACTTGTCTATCTTTCTGTTTGTAATTCTATAAAAATTCACAATTTGGAAGCCAAAATTGTGAAAAGATACGTACATGTGTATTAAAACATGGCCGAGGCAACTAAAGTAATCCGGAATCGAAATAATTTATAGTTAATTTTTAATTAATAAAAAACCACCAATTTAACAGGAAATTCTTATCAAATTTAAACATTTTTCGTTATTGCAGTTGCCAACAATTAAGAAACAAAATAAAATTATTACTACAACAATTTATTTTCTACTGCAAGATTTCCACGTGAAAAATGAAAATGAAATAAATAGTTTGACGAATTTTTAAAAAAGGTGAATATTACGTCATAACTTCTCTATTGCAAGATATTCACGTGAAATATGAAAATGAAATAAATGGTTTGACGAATTTAAATGAAAGTGAATATAATTTCATAACTTTTCTATTTCAAGGTTTCCACGTGAAAGAGGAAAATATTACGTCATATTGGAAATATAAAGGATGTGGTGGATATAGTATAACGTCATATGAGTGTGAAAAATGTATTGAAGCATGATAAAAACCCGATTAGGGAAATATTGGCCTATTTTAATATTATTGCTCCAATTATAAATTGAAATAAGTTCATTTATAGCTGTATTCTTTTGCGTCTGTTATACACATTTATACATTTTTATATTGCATTTTCATATGATTCATTCATACAAAATTTCGACTGCTTTTTTTAATGTTTGTTTTGTGTTGTATGTTAAATTTTGAAATTGATTTTTCAGAACAAACATCCTTCAAATTCTGGGCAACGCCGGCACTTTAGTTTGTAACAGATAAATGGCTTTTGTACCTGTACATCTAATGCTAATATTATAAAGCGTTATAATATTATAAAGTGTATAATATTATTAATGCTTGTACGTTTGTGAGGTGTTATCTCTGAAACTACATAGCTAACTTAAAAAAATGTTGGTGGCCATCTCTGCTCCGAAAAAAAGACTATTTTATGTCAGTGCAAGAACCTACATCGCTGCAGGAGCAAAAAAGTTCTAAAATTGCGATTTCTGTGATATTGATTGGGTTAGAAACTTTAAATTTGGTGCGGTAGTTACTTTTAAGATATAAATACTCGTAATGAACGCTCTCTAAAAGGTTCAATTTGACGGATAAACGTAAAAATTTCCAGAAAGTTTCTAAACTATGATTTATTTGGAATACTGAAATTTTTGGGATACTGTTGGGGTTAGAAACTAGAACTTTGGCATGGTAGTAATTAATAAGATGTAAATGCTCGTTGTAGAACGAATTCTAAAAAATAGAAAGACTAAACAAAGCGGAAAAAGATCTAAATATGATCTAAGTAACGAAGTACATGGAATTGTTAGGAATATAAACATGAAAATTGACATGGCTGTATTTATCATGACGTAAATTCTCGCAATAGAACAATTTCTAAAAATCTCGCTATATAAAACAGTGCAAAAACAAAAAACTTTCAAAATTTTTCTATTTCTGTGTTACTGCTGAGCCCAAAATCTTGAAATTTTGCTTCGGGTTAGTTTTAAAATATACAATTGTCTCTATGAATGGTTTCTAAAAAATTTAAAATTTAAAAAGATGAAATTAACGGAAAGCGATCTCAATTACCACTAATTTGGAATTATTAGGTACAGCAACTTTAAATATTTCATAATGCTGCATTTCCTCCGCAAAACATGCGATTTAAATGCAACAAAACTGATAGATACCCACCTAGCATTAAATAAATTGTGTAAATATTGAATAAAGACCTGTATGAAACAGTGAGTAGGTTGCCCGAAAGTACTTGTTAAAGTGTTCCTTCTCTAGACTTTTCTCTCTCTGGACAAGGCCACTAACAGAGGGAAGTGCCGTTTTAAATGTGATATGAATTTTTTATCCGATTCATTTTTCTAGACATTTTATCATAAGGTCATATTCTCAATTATCATTAGTAGCTTTTTTATATATTAACTTATTCTGGTGAAATTTTATAATCGGGTTCATATTGGCGTATGTTAGCTTGCATGATTTCCTGAATAAATATGTATGGATTTGTAAATTACTTCAAATGACACTTTGACAGCTCAAAAGTTATGCAGACGATATATTCAGATCTTGTGTCATACTTTATGTTGTAATCATTGCCAATTTCTTTTATTTAATACATGCTAAATACAGCTCAACTTGTGCAGAATATGTTTGAAAACAAAACAATACAGCATATGTAGTGGCCAGCATACACTCATCATTTAAATCCGATCGAGCATATCTAAAACAGACTCTAACGAAGCATTGCATGCCACTGTTGATGTATTCGGTAATTTGATACTATATTAGATTTTGAGGAGAGAATTCCTTAAATGTTATCGACAACCTCATTGCATCCGTGGAAAACAGATATTGTACAATATTAACTATTCCGGGGGAGCACACACCATATAAAGTATAGTCCATTCTTTTTAAACATCATATATTTGTCATTTAAAGTTACTCAAATTGGTTTGAAGCGTCTGATTATGCTCTTGACATCATTTAATACAGTTAAAATTCCGATATAAGTAATTTAGTGTTTCATTTTCTATTTTACTTTTAATATATTGCGTACTTTCAATTTTATATCCATGCATGGCTGTCTTGAATGGTTTGATTTCTCATTTTGTTAAACAGTGTATACGAATTTATATATAAGATTTTGTAATTCTACGATTCGTTTATTTTCATCATTTCAGTTTATCGCAGTATATGGACAATTAAAGATAACATCTCATTTTTTTTGCTTCCACATGTTATTATTAAATCTATGTTCTCAGTAATATCGCTCAGACTAATCCCTCTGAGGGAAGTCCTAGTATATATATATAGATTATTATTATTATTATTATTATTATTATTATTATTATTACTATTATTATTTTACATATACTGTAAAATAATAATAAAAAAGTTTTAATAGACATTGTACAGCATTTCTAATACAGTTATTTGCATCTCCTGTCAAGTACAATTTTTTTTCTGTGACCCAGCAGTCTCGCCTTCTAGCCGAAACTACGAGAAAATTTAAACATAAACAACAGCTGTTAAAAAGTTAGTCACATTATTTCACACGAGCTGACCTGCCCGGCGTTGTTCGGACACGTGGTAAAAGCCTTAAATATGCGAGCTGAAATTTTCCAACTGAATGAAAAAAGTGTCCGGCCAAGATTTGAGCCAGAGACCTCTGGCTTAAACTGGTAACGCCTGAAAATAACAAAACTATAATCAAAGTATACATAAAATTTTAAACAAGAAATGTCCGTGTAAATAGTTTTAGTTCAAGTCAACTGAGCTATCCTGGACAAATCTATTGGACAGAATTCCCTCAGATAACCTTTGGATAATGGTACTTGGTCTGTTATCTGAAACAGCTGAGCATAATAAATCGTAGGTAATGGAACGCCAAGAAATCGTTGGATACATAATTACACTTATCCAACGATTTGTTGCAGTTCCATTACCTGCTATTTATTCTGTTCAGCTGTTTCAGGTAACAGATCAGACGTCATTATCAAAAGTCTGTCTTAGTGAATTGCTTCCACCAGACTTGTCTAGGATAGTTCAGTTGGTAGAGAGAAAGCACCTTAGCAAAACGTATCTGGTTCAAAACCTGTCCTGGACACTTTTTCACTAGGTCAAAAAATTAAACTCGTATGATTTATTTACTAATTCGAATAATTGTATTAAATTAATGAAACCTTACATACACTTAAAATAAGTGTTGAATGATTTTGTATTTTTAAATGCAGGATTTTAAATCATGCAGAAAAAAACGGAATTCGCGAAAATGACATAAGAAAAAGAAGGTTTTTGAAAGGGTTAATATTGATATTTTTTTAACGAAGGTGTACTTTAAAAGAAAATTAACATAGGTATGGTGTGGCATCTTCGTTTTTTTTTTTTTTTTTTTTTTTTTTTTTTCGTATATTGGGCTTCCGAAGCCGCTGCAAATTTTTAAACATCGCAGGAAAAAAAAAAAAAAAAAAAAAAAAAAAAAAAAAAAAAAACGAAATTTGCATTAGTGACTTTCGGAAACGAATTTTTTCCAAAGATTAAATTTCATATTTCTCAAAACTTGAATGCGGTATTCGAAGAAAAAATGAACGTAGATAATGTCTGTTTCAGAAATCGCGAAAACATCGAAACGGCTCTCGGGAAACATTTTTTGAAAGGATAAACATTGATATTTTTTCGAAGGGATTGCAGCGTTTTAAATTTAAAAGTGCGATCTTTGATTTGTTGTAATCGGTTTCTCCGTATTTCGAAAATCTGCACTGGTACGGTCTTCGAAAATAAAAGGGGAGGGGGGGGGGACACGGAATTCAAGGTTTCTTACTTCCTTTTTTTTAATGATTAACTTTCGTATTTTTCGAAACGGATTGTTCCCTTAGAAAGCTTAAAGAACGTAAAATATTTTAGGTGGTTTAAGTTTTTCCTTATTTCGATTGGTTGGACCGATGCGCGTTTCGAAAGGCTAGGGTGGGAAGGATTTTCTCTGCTTCCGCGCTTCGGAACCGGGTTCACGCATTACGGTAGCGACATTCTGTTTATCTACCTTTTTTACTGCGATGTTTAAGGCTCCTGTCCTTGCCGGCGAAGGCACTAGTGCTAATCCTATGGGGCGGGATTTTTCTAATATTTCGTTTGCATTTCGACATTTTTAAATATATATATATATATATTTGCATTGGATAGCCGATATCCGTCTCTGCATCGCACTTTTTTTACTTTTTCGATTTTGGCTGCAAGTATTTTTTAGAATGACACTTTCATTTTGAGAACCGGTTTTGAAAATAAAAGTAACTTTATATTTAAACATGTCGAAATGCAAACGAGATATTAGATAAATCCTTCCGCATAGGATTAGCATTAGCTCCTGAGTGTCTTCGCCGGCAGGGACAGGAGCCTTAAGTAAAATCTCGGCAAATTAATCAAAAATGAAAACTCTGAGATTCAGGCGCACTTACGACCTGCCTTGGACTATCAAAATTTTCAGACCTCTTCATTTTCAGCAAATTTTCGTAGCTATCGCACGCGGACAAACTGTTTTCTTTTATTTGTATAGATTAATGTGGTGGGGGATAGAAACAAAAATCTTAACAGAATTCTTTTTTATTATGTTATGCCCATGAAAGCACTTATGCAATTTATGATACAGTTTATGTTAAATATTATTTGTTCTTCTAAAAAGTTTTAATTTTGAAGGATTGGTGAGAATTCCATCTTTTAACTGTCGAAAATTGCGTCAAAATTGTAATTTCAAGAGAATTTATTATAATTATTCCCCATCAGCGGAGGATTTTTTCATAAAGTATTTAATGTTTTATCCAAATGCATGGTCAAATGGTTAAGACGCTATCGTCTAAATGAGTGAGGAAGATTGGGATTCTGGCTGTGGTTTCGAATTCCAATGCATCCCGCCATTATTGGGTTTGAGTTGCTTTTGGGAGAATTATTAAGATTTTTTTTAATGATGATTAACAATAAAATAAATAGCAATAAAGCATTATTTTAAAGAAATTAATTAAAGTTATTTTATTATAGTTTTTTTTTTGGAAAAATTATGTTTCAGTTTAACAAGATTACCCTCTTGGTAACATGAAAAGTTTCTGTTGCATACAGAGAAGGTTTGTATCAATTTAACAGAATAACTCAGTTAAAAATAAAAAAGAAATACCGATAGCATTGCTGATAGGATTTTTACATAAAATATACAGAATTTTTTTTAGAGTATATCTTCCATAAAAGCTACAGAACTTTTTTAGAGTGTTATTAAAACAGCAAAACTGCATGTGTTTATTATGACTTATGACTATGCATTTATGATAGACACATAATTATTCGAAGCCCGGGCACTATTAGAATTGCTATTTATTATTTGTCAAACTATATTAAAACATTTTTTTAAAATGGTTAATCAGTTGGGAATTTATCAGAATAGCTTGGAACAAACCTTAACTTTTAATAACAACTAGTTAAGCTGTTTTGGTTATGGCATAGCACTTATGTTATGGCACGAATAATGGAAGCATGGGGTTATTATTATTATTATTGCTATTTATTATATACTACCTTATTATATTAATTTATTATTACTGGATTCTTTTTCCGCTGGCATTTTATCAAAGATATACCTTGGAACAACCATTAAAATTTTATAATAACTAATTATGATGATTTAACATTTTGAAAATTTTAATTCTACACAAATATTGACCGAACTAAGATTTTTGTATTCTTCCATTAGCGGAATTAGTCTCCGAAAACATGGAAAAGGCTCAGTTATATTTGAAATGGATTTTGTTGTCTTTATGTTCCTTCACAGTTTGGTACGAACGACTCATAAAAGAGTGCAGCGTTCATTAACGTGGAGTCTCTTTGTTTTCCTTTGCTCCACCAGAGCCCCCCTCCTGGAAAACAGAAATCTCAGTTCGAACGGAGTAATTCTTCTCGCTGAGAAATTTTAAGGATCTGCAAATGAGTCGGGTGGGTAAGAAGGATCACTTTTCTTTTCTGCGCCTTAATCAATTTAGTTGTGCTAATGTCTCTGTCGCGCAGCTTTTCCGCGCCATAAAATAGCCTTCCGTTTTGAAATGACTCCGCTCCCTGAAGTATACGCATACAAAATATATTTGTTGCAAAAGGCAAGAGACGGAGGGGATGGTTGGAAGGGAGGGTGGCACTGTTTCCAGCTAATTGCTCTAAATTTGGAAAAGCTTCTTAGTTACTGCTGAAATGGTCTCGTTTTAAAAATCAGGATATTCCTGGAATGCGGGTGTTCCAATAACTGTGAAGAAGGTAGATGGCGCCAGTGTTGTATGAACTCGTTCGAGACGGTAACAGCTTAACCAACATAATATTGTAACTGTGCAAGGTGCAGTTTTCCTAATAGCATATTATTTATTAAATATAATTTTACTCGCAGGTAGTGATTTATTACTATTATTTTAAAAAAAAAAATCTAGATTGCACATTTGGTGCGTTGGATGGTTCTTTTTTTTTTCGCATTGGACCAATTGTGCTAGACAGAAACCAGAAAGTACTGAGGAATCTCTTGCAATTCTTATTGATAAAATGTGACTGGACAGTGGACACCAATTTAACAATATCATATTTCTGTATAAAAGTGTTCTTGGTTAATGTACATAAAACAGATTTATGTTTTGTAGGCACTTTGGTTCCTAAAGTATACGTATTCACATGCAAAATATATTTGTTGCAAAAGGCAAGAGGCGAAAGGGGGGGAGGGGATTAGAAGGGAGATATGGCACTGTTTTCAGCTAATTGCTCTAAATTTGGAAAAGCTTCTTAGTTACTGCTGAAATGCTCTCGTTTTAAAAATGAGGATATTCCTGGAATGCGGGTGTTCCAATAACTGTGAAGAAGGTAGATGGTGCCAGTGTTGTATGAACTCGTTCAGGGGGGTAACAGATTAACCAACATAATATTGCAACTGTGCAAGGTGCAGTTTTCCTAACATCATATTATTTATTAAATATAATTTTACTCGCAGGTAGTGATTTATTATTATTATAAAAAAAAAAAAAAAAAAAACCTAGATTGCACAGTTGGTGCGTTGAATGATCCTTTTATCTTTGCACAAAGTCTCCATTGGGACATGTTGTGCCAGACAGAAATCAGAAAGTAACTAGTGACTAGACAAAAGTGACTAGACAATGGACACCAATTTAACAATATCATATTTCTGTATAAAAGCGTTCTCAGTTAATCTACATAAAAGAGATTTCTGTTTTGAAGCGACTTCGATTCCGAAAGTATTCGAATACAAAATATATTTGTTGCAAAAGGCAAGAGGCGAAGGGGGGAGATTAGAAGGGAGGGATGGCACTGTTTCCAGCTAATTGCTCTAAATTTTGAAAAGCTTCTTAGTTATTACTGAAATAGTCTTATTTTAAAAATCAGGATATTCCTGGAATGCGGGTGTTCCAAGTTCCAATAATTGCTACAGAGGTAGATGGCGCGAGAGTTGTATGAACTCGTCCAAGACGGTAACGGTTTAACCAACCCAATGTTGTAATTGTGCAAGGTACTGTTTTTCTGAGGACAGATTATTTATTAAATATAATTTTCCCCAAGTTTTATTTTACTCGCAGGTAGTGTTTTTATTGCTATTATTATTTAAAATCTAGAGTGCATAGTTGGTGCGTTGGTTGGTTCCTTTTTCTTCGCACAAGTTCTCCATTGGAACATGCTGTGCCCGACAGAAACCAGAAAGTATAAAGGATTCTCTCACAATTCTTGTTCATAAAAAGTGACTGAACACTAATTTAACAATGTCTTATTTTTATATAAAAGTGTTCTCAGCTAATCTGCATAAAGCAGATTTTCGTTATGAAACGACTCTGTTCCCTGAAGTATGTACGCATACGAAATATCTTTGTTGAAAAAGGCAAGAGAGGGGTGGGAGGGATGGCGGAATACTTTCCAGCTAATTGCTCTAAATTTGAAAAGCTTCTCACAGACTGCTGAAATGTTATCGTTTTAAAAATCAAAATATTCCTGGAAGTTGGGTATTTCAATTAGTTAGGAATTATGAGGAGGTAGATGGCGCTACGATATGCTTGCATTATACCTTGAAGTGTTCCAGACAGCAGTAGTTTAAATTGTAGGCTCAAAATTGTAATTATACAAGATATGTTTTTCCGAAAGACACATTATTTATGAAATACTATTTTTCACATGTTTTATTTTTCTTTTTGGTAGCTTTTTAATTGGAAATCCAGAAAACACAGAGAATTGTCACGTAATTATTAATTATAACGACTGATTGGACAAGATCTTAAAAATATCTTAACTTTGTATGAAAGTTGTCAACTGATCTTCAAAAAATAGCCTTCCGTTTTGAAATGACTCCGCTCACAGAAGTATACATACAGGGGTTGGACAAAAATATGGAAACACCTCGTGAAATGCAATGCATGATTGAACGTAAATGTTGATTCTATCCAAGCATGTAGGTGGCGCTGTTGTATTTGCTCACTTACGCTACCTGTAAATTGTCCTCAATACGTTCTAAGTATCAGTCGTTGTCAGAACAGTGTTCTGTGCACTCTCAGAAATAAAACTCTCACTTTTGACGATTCAGCAATCCTCGAGCTGTATTTCGTCGTTTTTGACGATCATTTCCTATCAACATCACGTGACTTTTAAAGAAACGTAAACTCTCAAGTATTTGACGAAAGTTTTGCCTCAATCATGGTCAGACTCAATGCCTTTTAAGAAAACAGTTGCTGTACCTCCCCAAATCCTACGATTTTAGCAAGCAGATATTTGCTTGTTTATGTTAGTCCTGTAATAATTTATTTTAAAATGGCACTTTTCAGAGCTTTTCAGAAAATACTGAAATATAGGTAGTTATTGTTTCGTCATTAGTTATTTTTTTAGCTGTTAGAAATTTTAGGAATGCTTATTATTTTTTCTTATTTATTTATTTATATGTTGTTGTTTGCTATGTTTTAATTAGAAAAGAATAAATTTCCTGTGTTCTTCAAAACCATTAAAAAAAAAAAAAAAATTGGTCAATAAAATTTCAAACTTCCAGGATATCTTTTTTTTTTAAGAATTATATTTTTTTTTCAATCAAATTAAAAATAAACATAATTGATCCCTCTCCCCTTTATAAACAGTAAAGTGTTAAAATCTTATACACCTACTCAAAGTGATAAAATCTCAAGCAATATGCACTTCACAATTCATTATTTGTGAGCAAAAAATTAACCAGACCAATCATTTATTGATCAAAGAAAATTTCACTAGTAAATTATTTAATCAAGCCATATTATAATTATTCATTGACATGAGAAAAACATAATAATAAATTAACCTTACTTAAAACTTTCAAAAATTACAGCAGCGCCGATAAAAGTGCAATCTACCTTATAAAAATATAAACACGCAGCAGAATTCATTACATCAATCTAAAAGCAGATCTTTACAAGTCTCCAGTAGCGAGGTTGGAAGAGCAACGGTCTCCCACACCAAAGGTGGCGGGTTCGAATCACGGCGAGGGAAGCGAGAAGTGGTGCATCATCAGTGGTGCAAATGCCTGAAAGAGAAAAATCGTGGTGCAGAAACCATAAAACCTGGACTATGGAGCAATGGAAGACAGTCATTTGGCCGGATGAGTCTTGTTTCACACTATTTCCAATTTCTGGCAAAGTTTACGTCTGGCGAACGCCGTCCCAAACCTACGATACAAACTTGCTTCCTGCCAAGAATAAAACATGGCGGGGGTTCGATCATGATTTGGGCAGCCATATTGTGGTACTCCATGAGCCCCCATGATTACTCTGCAAGGTCGCATTACTGGCCAGAATTATGTGACCATTGTGGTTGATCATGTCCATCGAATTGTACAATATTTGTTCCCCAATGGTGATACTGTGTTCCAAGACGCCAACGCCTCTATTCACAAATTTCGAATCGTCTAGGACTGGTTTTGTGAGCATGAGGGTGATATGTCGCATCTCCCCTGATCATCACAGTTACCAGATCTCAATATTATTGAACCTTTATGGTCTACTTTGGAAAAAAATGTGTCTGATCGCTAATCATCTCCATCATCGTTACCTGAACTTGCCTCTATTTTGTAGGAAGAATCGTAGAAAATTCCCTTAGAAACAATATAGGATCCATTCCGAGAAGACTGCAAACTGTTTTGAATACCAACGGTTTCAATACATCGCATTAGGTATGATAATATGTTTTATGTTAGGTGTGTCCATATTTTTCTACAAACCCCTGTATATACTAAATATGCTATTAGTTGAAAAAGGACAAGAAGTGTGGCGAAGCTGAAAGGAAAGTAAAAACTGTTTCCAGTTAATTGCTCTAAATTTGAAAAAGCTTCTTACAGATCGCTGAAATGATCTCGGTTTTAAAATCAAATCAGGATATTCCTGAAATTAGGGTGTTCCAGTTCGTTAGCAATTATGAGGATGGTAAATGGCGATACGGTATACATGTGTTATATCATGAAGTATCCCAAACAGAAACAATTAAACTGACTGAAAATTGAAATAGTGGAAGACATGTTTTTTCTAAAGACATTATTATTTTCCACATGTTTTACCTTACTCGTTGGTAGCTTTTTAATTGCAAATACAGAAGACATAGGGAATTCTCTCCTAATTATTAATTATAACGACTGACTAGGCAAATCTTAATTTTGTATGAAAGTTTTCATCTGATCTTCCAAAAATAGCCTTTTGTTTTGGAATGACTCCGCTCGCTGAAGTATACACACATACAAAATATATTTGTTGGAAAAGGGGAAGAGATGGCTGTAGGGGCTGGAAGGGAGATCAGAATTGAGAAGTTGAACATCAGAGTGGAATATCCCACATTTTTGTAAAACATCCCACAGTTTCAAAACATTGTATGTCATATCCATCCATACCCATCCATAGGCTGTATAATGGATTAATTCCGAAACTATTCAAATGATAGAGCCAGTTTAACAGGTAGTCCAACATAATTAAGATATCAAGTTGCCAATGCCAAAGGGGATCAAGTGGCTTGATTCACTCTGGGAATTGCCAACTTACTCACGATATACTTGCTGAAGAAGCTTAGTCTCCTATGACACTGGCAGAACTCGCCTTAAAGAGATTGAAAAAAAGTTGTACAAATTTTGGAAAGCATTTTTCTCGAAATCACAGCTGGAGAGGTTGGTCCACCCTAGTTCTCAAAGCCTCAATTGTTTCGTATTTGGAAAAAGCTTATCAGAGATTTGAGGAATTGGTCTCCTTTTAAAAATTAGGATATTCCTGGAATGTGTGTGTTCTAATTTTGTCGGAATTGTGAGGAAGATATATGGCGCTACGAATGACTACATAATTTTTAAAAAACTCGCCCGAAATAGCAACAGTTTAATCAACACGCTATTGTAATTTTCGAAGATTCAAAACATAGTATATCATATCCATCCATACCCATCCTTAGGTTGTATAATAAATTATTTTAATTTCGAAACTATTCAAGTGATAAAGCCAGTTTAACAGGTAATCCAACGTAACTAAGGTATCAAGTTGCCAATACCAAAGGGGATCAAGTGGCTTGGTTCACTCTGGGTATTGCCAACTTAATCACGATATACTTGATGAAGAATCTTAGTCTCCTATGACACTGGCAGAACTGGCCTTAAGAAAAGAGATTTAAAAAAAGTTGTACAAAATTTTGGAATGCATTTTTCTTGAAATCACAGCTAACAAGGTTTGTCCACCCTAGTTCTCAACGCCTCAATTGTTTCCAGCTAATTGTTTTTGATTTGGAAAAAGCTTCTCAGAGATTTGAGAAACTGTTCTTCTTTTTAAAATGAAGATATTCCTGGAATGTGGGTGTTCTAATTTAGTAGGAATTGTGAGAAAGATAGATGGCGCCACGAATTGTCTGTATAATATAAAAAACTCGCCCGAAACAGCAACAGTTTAATCAACACGCTATTTCAATTGTTCTAGAAATAGTTTTCCCAAAGTCATACTATTTATGAAACATTATTTTTCTCAAGATTTACTTTTGTTGTTGGTAGTTTTTTTTTTTTTTCCTAAATCCAGAATTTATAATGAATTATTTTCATGCCTTAATTTTAAATTTTAACTTGACAAAGCATTTACATTATGTAATTTTGCAAAAAAAATGTCTGGTATACTTATCTTTTATCATTTTACACCAAAAGTAATGTGTAGCTCTTAATTTTCAGAAAATTTGTTGCCTTGTTGGCCGCGCATCATCACGTTTCCATAATTCCCCCCACGTATAATACAGTCTATTCTAAATTGTACAAGCCAGAGACAAACTATATAATTTCGAATATATTCAATCATAAAACCGAAATATCACTTAAAGCTGCAACATAAAAACAAGACTAAAGATCCAATAATCTTGCCTTTATACTGGCTCAATCTAGCAGTGTGGGATACCAGTTCATACAATATGCAGATAAAGACTTATACATCGTCTATACTTATCCTTGCTCAAATCAGAAGTGCCAACTTTTGAAATATATTGGGTGGGCTCAAAAATGTTTGAGTAAAATGACACATACAATTTTTTTCCCTCTTATATTTAATGCATGTGTATGGAGAGCAAATGACTAAAGATATTAGATTTATAAGTATAGATATAAGATTAGAAGTCAAATTATAGTTTTTCTAAGTAAAATATAAAATTATTAAAACTTTATGATAATTTAATAAATATATTTTTTTTAAATTATCATAAACTCTTTCTTAGAAATACATTAATATTTATTATAAGTAGCATTAAAAAATTGCTAACTATTGAAAGTGCAAAAAACTAAATATCAAGAAAAACATACATTTTAGCCACTAAGTGCTTTATCGATACAAGACATTAAAACAGACGTAAAAATATGCATGAAATTTGTGTTTGAGAAAAATTTAATGATGTATCCGTTGAAAGGGCTTTCAGCGCCTCTGTAAGTCTAACTGGTGTCTTTACCATTTTTCAAACAAAATTATTTAGAGAACGCCGATGAACCAAATTTTATTTCAGCAATTAAATAAATAAATAAATATCGAAATAAATTAACGAAAAATGGGTGGGCGGAAGATCAAATTATTGGGCGGGTTCGCACCCCCACGGACCCATTTAAGTTGCGCCACTGGCTCAAATCATCAGAACTTGCACTCAACTGCACTCAACTCACATCCTGCTCACAACATTGGATCTTATTTAATACTAGCCGCCCTTGCGACCAGTTTGGTCTCCCTTAAAATTTATGTTTGGGAAAGCATGATAAGCATTGTATTATGTTACTTTTATTCATAATTTAATTTACTTGGACTCCCTTAAATATAATTAGTATAACCCCTTAAGCTAATATTAATTTTTGTTGCATTAAAATACCTCAATTTGTTGATTTTCTGTCAGCAAGTAAACCCTATTGGTTTGCAATGGAAGTCTACGAGAATTTGGCGAATTATTAGAAAGCGCCAATTTGCCGTCCCTTTTGGCGACTAATTTTGGTCGCCAAATTTGGCAATATATCACCAAGTTGGCGAAAAACTTGGATTCATTTGGCGACAGAACAGCCCCCTCCCTATGGTAACTCCCCTTATAAGAATGGAGATGCATTAAATGCTGTTCAATAACCTATAAGATGCGTTTGATTCGGGCGTTGCCATTAAACAACTAACAAATAATCGCGATTTCTGTGCCACGTATGATAGCGTAATATATATATAGATTTTCTTCACATAATACTGTCTTATAAAATGTTACTGACTGATTAGGATGACTAATAAAATTTTTAACTAATCTGTGAAAGTATTTTGACTTTACTCAACGATCATCAACCTTCAGCGTTTTTTTTTTTTTTTTTTTTTTTTTTTTTTTAATCACTTTTCTTCGGTGCTTTACGTTATATCTTAGAGTTGACATTGTTCTTAAATCAACATCATGTTTCTGCAATCATGAAGTATAATTTTCGTCTGTCATTAAAGCTTGATGATGTGATTTAGATTCTAAACAACACATCTAAGCTCTTTTATTTATCCATAAAACATTTCCGTCAAGATACTGATATCATGAAATAGCTATTCAGTCCTATTACATATGCTAATTTTTGTAAAGAATCCTTCGCTTGAAAGAATCGGGGGTCAAAAAGATAACACTATACCCCCTCCCCCCTTAACATTACTTAAAACAAGGGTGCCCAAATGTTTTTAGATTGCGCCCACTTGATTCGATTACAAGTTAAATGTAACCCAAGAAAACGATACTAAAAGGCAAGTTCTAAATAAAATTTCAGTGCCATTTTACAAAAATTTAAAATGGTGATAAAACTGATTTTTTATGTTACTTTAACATTAGAAATACTTGAAGAAAAAAATGTACAACTTGAAAATAAAAATTATTATTAAAAATCGATTTATGTAGTAGTTGTTGCTTTTGTGAACACTTGGTAGTTCCCTCAGGGGAAAAAAATATGTTGTTTTACACATACACACACACACAAAGTAAAATAAATAAATAAAAATAAATAAATAAATAAATAAATAAATATATATATATATATATATATGATATATGTATATATATATATATATATGTGTGTGTATAAATATATATATTTATATATATATACAGGGGAAACTAGGGAGGGTTGAGCCACTTTTCACAAAATGATTTTTTATTTTTTAAATATTGAACGTAGAATAAAGTTTTATGTATCATTTTATTCGTTATATAATCAGTTATCAAAATAAAATTGCTACATAAGTATAATATATAAAAAATTTGAAAAAAATAATGGGTCAACGCTCCCCATATATGGGAGGGTTGACCTAGAGATCTGCACGGGCCTATTTTCATTTGCGGCACTCGGGCCGGGCCGGGCCCGGGCCACACTTTTTTATGAAGTCTCGGGCTGGGACGGGCCCGGCCTAGCGACTACTCTTTACGGGCCGGGTTCGGGCCTTACTTTTTTCCGGAAGAATCGGGCCGGGCCTAACTTATTTTATCTGTACAGAGTCTGGACTGGTTTCTTTTCTAGTCTCCAAGGCCCAAATTTTTCAGTCCTAGCTTTGAGCCAGCCCGTGTGAAAATCATTGTCTCGGCGGGACCTGTCCGTTCAAAGGTCAGTAAAATTAAGCCTGGCCCAAAGATTTTTGCAAAATATGCATACATTTTTGAATCGCCATTATTCTACAATTAAACATTAACATTTATTCTTTTTAAAGAATAGTAAATTTTTACGCTAATTAAAATATAGCTAAATTAAAATATAGTAAAACTTGTGAAGGAACCTGCCCATGACGGAATCCTGTTTTAAACTGAAAAACATGTTGATCCATGCAAAATTAATATACTAAGAATGTATAATACCTTTACATTTGCTAAAAAGGGAACTTGTCTGTTCAGTGAACATATACATTTTTCGCAATTATGATTTATGAGAAACCATTTACTGAATAATCACTTCAACTAAAATCACTTTAGAGTTATTTATTGCTATAACTGTTATTTAAGAAAACCCTTATTGATATTTCTTGAAATAATATTCTAAAAACATTTCACATCTTTCTATAATCAGTTTTAAACATTTTCTTTTCCATCACCGCATTTTACTGTAGCTTTACAGAACAAATTTACATTCTTTTTATATATAATCATTAACCTTTCATTATGCACAGTGTATAATAAAAAGATTTCCAAAATCGCTTAATTAAGGAATCCTTGAGCATCTGGCCAACCCTCCCTCACACTGACTGGGTCAAACCTCCCCACATAGCCCTTTTCTAAAGAATAGCACATTGTTATATTAAGTCTAACTAACTGTACAATCTTTATGCCTGGAATGAAAGCTCGATATTTCTCCATTACATAAAACCTACTTACTTAAATTTCTATGATATATTTTATGTGAAAAAAGCTTACAAAATATTTCTTCAAAACACAACTTTTAGGTTGAAAACACCTCACAGTTGATTTTTTCCACATGTTTTTCTATTATCTTTATGAAACAAAGACTGTTGTTTGAGCGTTCCAGTAGCTTTGTTGACACCTACTGATAAAACTCTGACATTCTTTTAAATATGAAAACTTATGGGTGGATCAAGCCACCCGTATGGTCAACCCTCCCTAGTCTCTAATATATACTATATAATACTTGTAAATTAAATTATTATTAAAAATTATCATTAAAAATCGATTTATGCAGTAGTTGTTGCTAATGTGAACACTTGGTAGTTCCCGCAGGAAAAAAAAATCTGTTGTGTAACAAAATAACTGCCTTCCCTTATTTTTATAGCATATAGATGGCGCTGTTGCCACTTTCGGCAAAATATCTTGAGATATTTTGCCAAACATGAAATGAAGTGAATGTATGTAATTATGATTGAGTATGTAATTATGAGTAATTTAAGTATGTAATTTTAGTAGAGTTTCGGCGTCTGTACGAAATGTATCTCATCTAGAGAAGTTTTAATGTGATAACTAGAAATGTGTGTTCAGTTCATATTATGCGCTTTTCGCGAATCTGTATATATTTTGTGTGTGATCCTTATTAAAAATGTGTTTGTTTAAGATGTCGAAAGTGTTTATCATGACCAACATCGACACAAATGGCGCCCAACGTGAAAAAATCTTGCTGTTGAAAAACGAAATAAAAAAGAACCGCTATACCAGGTTCAAAATATTATCATCCGGACAATAATGTCAATGGATAATTGTGTATTGTCATCCTGACAATGAAGTAAGTGAATAAAAAGAATCGCCCGATTCTTAAGTTTGAGAAACCATTCTTAGTTTGGTGAAAGCATAATTTTAAGAAAAGTGCTTTGGTTCTAAAGTGTATTGTCGCCCTGACAATCAAGTGAATAAAAGGAATCAGCTAGATTCTTAACTTTGTGAAATCATCATTTCAAGAATAGTTTAAAGTAAAACAGAACCGCTTCGGTTCCAGTGTGTGCATAGTTTTTTGATAATAAATCAAGTTCTTCATAATTAGTGCCATCCTTATGGAATAATTATTTGCGGAGTATGCTTCAAAGTTCTCAAGGTGAAAGTGTGCTGTTTAAAATCATAAAAATATGTTTGAGTTTGTTACATAATTGCTGTTTGTGATAATCGAAAATTCGTTACGCAGTACTAAAATGTTTTCCATAACTTTCAGTGTCTGCTAGCGGCGTTATTCTGTGTACTTTAAAAGAAATCTGAAACTGTTACGTGATTCATCGAAAAGTGATTAGCTAAAGATAAATGTTATTTTATTTGTTTTCTTACCGGTAAAATGTTGAATTTTTTTTTTCCGTTTTTTGCTGGCCAGCTCTGCTAAAACTTTGATTATTATCTATTTATTTTTAAATGCTGTTTTATGTATGTGGGGTTTTTTTGTTTTGTTGTTCTTTGAGAGTATTATGAAAGATTAATTTGCTTAAAGGGAAAGATTTATATAATTTCTTTTGGTAATATTTTTTTCAATGCAATATTTTTTGAGTAAGTGAATTTTATGATTAACTGTGCACAGCGTACATTAGAACAGAAAAGTGATTTCAATAATCGTCAATAATTGTTTAGCATGTTGTTTATTTTAAAGAAGTAAGTAAGTACTTTATTTTGATATTTTGTTGCTTTCATATTTATTTGTGAATGAAAAGTTTTTCATATCAGCTTTTGTACAATACTTGATATATTTAAAATTTTATGATTTAAATATTTATGACTGTTTTATACGGTAAGTTATATTGGTAAAAAGAAGGTTGAATTTTAACGGATAATAATATTTCGCATTAATATTTACATGAGCTCATGTTTAATCAGAGATAAATTTTAGTATGCTATTTAATTATTTCTTGTATGTTTTATCAATTTTTTATGAAAGTTTATGCATATTTACCTGTTTATATTTTCCTGAGGGGGAAGGTAGTTATTTTGTTATTTGATTATTTAATGGGTCAAGTATTGCATATAATTTTGTAATTTAAGCATAAATTTAACTGATTTGAGAAAAATGGCGTTTCTTTCTAAAGAGAAAAAAATGATTTATATAATTTGGCTACCGAATTGGAACTTGAGATAGATGCAGATGATGAAATAGTAGTCTTACGCGAAAAAATTATGAGGTGTGTACTTTTTTAAGACGATGAGCAATTTGTAAAAGTGGCATTTATCGCTATCGTGGAAGATAAAAAAAACAAGAAAGCATAGAAGAACAAAGGGTTGAGGGACAAACGTATCGCAGAGGAAAGAGCGTATGAGCTAGAAAAACTTAAGCTACAAGCTCAAAATCATACCGCGACAACTGTACCACAGAATCAGATGGACCAGATGCGTATAGATATCAAAAACATCCTACCACCATTTATTCCGGTAAAGGATGATATGTGGTTGTTTTTGACAATGTTTGAACGTCAAATGAAAATGTCAAAAGTCTCCAAAGATTTTGGGGTCTCGCAGTTAATTGTCGTTCTTCCGAACGACATTGCTAAACTTATAGCAAAAGAGACCGAAAAAATGTTCAAAAACTATGCACATATTCGCGACATATTGTTAAAAAGATTTAAATTAACAGCGGAGAAGTTTAGGGTATTATTTAGCCGACATCAGAACAGAGAGAATTCTACTTGGAAAGATTTTTACTTTGAAATTAGAAATTATTTTCAGGGTTGGCTATCCGAATTAGAAATTAATTCATTTGAAAAGTTCTCAGAACTAATAATCGCTGATCAGATTTTTAAAAAAGTGCCCACCAGAATATAAAAATCATTATTTGGATGGTTGGGACAAACTAAATGACCCTGTCGTGTTGGCCGAAAAGCTTGACATATACGAAAACATTAAACCCTCTTTTCAAAAATCAGCAAGTAATTCAAAATCGCGTGAAACACAGAAACATGTTTTATTGAAAAATTCAAATGGTCAGAAATTCTGGGAAAATCAAATAACCAAAAATGAAGCTAGCAAACGTTTTGGAAATTACAAAAATACTTCTCCTACCTCAAAATATACGAATTCACGCTTTGTAAACGATGATAAGCGTCAAATTATAAGCTGCTATGGCTGTGAGAAACAAGGTTTTGTCAAAGCAAAATGTCCTAATTGTTCCCCATCTACGCAAGTAAAATCAGCAAATTTTGGTTCCCTCCATCTCCAATCTTGTTATATTAATACACAAGTAACACCTATGTTGTATATAAAGGTAAATGGTATTACAGGGGTAGCTTGTGCAGATACCAGAGCTACTCCTTCCATTGCTGGGGAAATGTTGTTCCAGCTTCTCCGTGACCAAGGAACTTTGTTCGAAGAGACCAGTGTAGGCATAACGCTCGCTAATGGCATACGAAAAGAAACTACTGTTCTTCAAGCAACAATCACTGTTGAAATAGATGGTCGTAGAACTAGTACAACGATTTTTGCCTTACCCGAAGCCGCAGGAAACAGAACATTGTTAGGCATAGATTTTTTGAATAAAATGGGAATTGTGTTGGATATGCGAAGCCAAAGTTGGTATTTCCAGAACAATCCAAGATATAAAATTTCTTTTGCTGATGATCCTTTCAAAACGACGCCTGAAATCGCAACACCAAATGCCAAAGCTAACTCAGTTATGTTGAGAGAAACTGAAGGTCAACACCTATCTGCAATACAAAGAAAGAGACTTAATGACTTACTTGAAAAAATTTCCAGTACCTTTCAATCAGGGGGAGAAGCAACACCCGTCGTCGAACATCACATAAACACTGGAGAACATCGTCCTATATCATTACCACCTTACAGATTATCACCGGCAAAGAAAGAGTTGTTGAAAACACAAATTGATGATCTTCTTACCAAAGGAATTATTGAGCAATGCGAATCTCCATATCACCAATCGTGCTCATTCCTGAGCCAAATGGTAGTGTTCGTCTATGTGTAGACTACAGGAAGCTGGGGTGACTACACCGGATACCTATCCACTTCCTCGTATGGACGATCTTCTACATCAGACCAAGACTGCCCAGTTCATGTTCATGACCACTCTGGGTCTGAATGCTGACTACCATCAGGTGAGTGTCTATGGGCCTGATCGTGATAAAACTGCTTTTGTATGTCCTCTCGGAACATACCGCTTTCGAAGAATGCCTTTTGGACTCCGTAAGCCCCTGCAACGTTTCAGAGGACGATGGATAACTTTCGCAACGGACTCCCAGATGTAAATATTCTCTCTTACCTTGATGACCTCATTATTTTATCATCAAGTTTTGAACAACATCTATCGGATCTTGAAGCTATTTTTCCAATATTAGACAAATGGAAACTTTTTGCAAATCGAGAAAAATCCAACTTTGCATGTACCAGAGTAAAGTACTTAGGACACTGGATCACTCCAAATGGCCTAGAAGTTGATCCTGGAAAATTGATGCTATTGTGAGGATCCCGCCTCCCAATAATATAAAACAACTGCACTCGTTTCTGCAGACATGTTCATGGTATCGCCGTTTTTTACAAGATTTTGCAGAAATATCCAGACCACTTAGTAACCTCACTAAGAAGAATGTTCAGTGGCATTGGGGTGCCGATGAAGAAAGTGCATTTCAAACTTTGAAGCAATGCCTGATTTCAACACCAGTATTGAAACAGGCTAATGAAACAAAACCCTTCATCATTCGAACCGATGCAAGCAATTATGCTCTTGGAGCAGTACTTCTACAGGGTAAGGGTGCGGAAGAGCATCCGATTGAGTACGCCAGTAGATTGCTGACTCCTGCAGAACGCAACTATCACACCACGGAACGGGAAGCTCTTGCTGTTGTCTGGGCTCTTAATAAATTCAGAGGATACATTGACGGAACAGAAATTACTGTGGCATCCGACCACCAGCCTCTCCGATGGCTCATGAGCTTAAAGTCACCTTCTGGAAGACTTGCCAGGTGGGCTTTACAGTTACAAGAATTTAATGTGAAAATAGAATACATTCCAGGTAAAGCAAACATTATAGCTGACATGCTTTCTCGTCCTGCGTGTGATCATATCAATAAAGAAGATTGCGATATTTGCACTATAATGATTGATATCCCTGCTAAAATGCCTAGTGATCTACGTGCTGAACAAATGAAAGATGAAGAATTAAAGAAAATTATTAAAAGTTTCGAAGATGAAGAAAATACTCTAGACCAGGGTTGGCGAACCTATGGCACGCGTGCCAGAGTTGGCACGTAAGACAATTTCTCTGGCACGCGAAAAAATAAATTTTTACTTTACTGATAACATTTAATTTCTATTATAATGAATGAAATTTTGTTTCATATGGACAGACTATCACAAATAATGTAATTATTTTTGCAGGAAAAAAATTTTCTTTTCTTGTGATGTTATGCAGCGTTTGCGATACGTATTTTGCGTTTCTATAATTTTATAAAGCTGTATTTTTCAAATAAATTTTTTTAGACAGTCCCTTCAGTAAGATGGCAAATGGATCTAATTTATATAACTATCAAAATATGAATCAGATAAAGCATCTCCATCGAACATACAGCAGCAAAAATCTCATCAATAATTTATTGATACAATGTCTAATGCAACTTGGATAATTATAACTAGATGTTGCATAAATAATAAGGTCTAAAATTTCGTATTTTTATTTCCTTATTATAGTGAAAATTATTACATAAATGAATCATATTTATGAATTAAATTTCCATTTATTTAATGGGTTATTCCAATATACAGAGTAATAGTATCTTATTTTTTAACAATTGTTTTGTATAAATATCGTACTTTGCAAAATTATTTTATGTCAAAGTGTGGCACGTTACTCCGTTGATAGATGTTGTTGGTGAATTTTTGGCTAGTGCACGTAAAAAGGTTCACCGATCTTGCTCTAGACTACACTAACTGGACTGAACGCGGTTATATTATGAACTAAGGAGTTTTATGCAGGTATTCTCCAAGTTCGGAAGCAGAAGAAGCACAATTAGTAGTCCCCTCACATGAAAGGGAAATTTTTTTTAAAGAACACCATGACTCACCTACGGCTGGTCACTACGGTGCTGAAGGTACATTAAATAGAATATCGAACAGATATTATTGGACTGGAATGCGTTCATGCATTGCAGATTACACTGTAAAAAAAATCCGTCAATATACACAAACTTTTCCGCAAAATTTTACGGAATAGTTTCATCTTTCTAAGAAAACAGTACAATTTCCGTAATTGACATTATGAGATTATAAATCCGTGTAAATACAGTAAGTCTTCCGTAAATTTTACGAAATGTTTCTGTATCGCTTTCAAAACAGTACAATTTCCGTAAATGATGTTTAGAAATAACTGACATGTTTGGAAAGTGAAGAAATTAATTGTTGTATGCAAAGACGGATCCAGCCCTTAATATAGTGGGAGGGGGGGGGGGGGGGTCACACCATTTCATGATCAATTTTTTTATTGAAGGCTATTCCCAAATTAAAACTGACGATTTTTCTGATACTTTCGTGAATTCATTTTCATTCATAAATACAAAAAATTTGCATTAGTATTCGTAAATATATATTTCATTCAGATACCAAGAAATCGAAGCATTTCCCATTTTCTTATAAATGCGAAGAATGATTCAGAAATGTTGTCAAGTTAGCATTTTAAGCCAATTTTTAGGACTGGAGAACCACAGAAATGTCGTCATGAGTGTGCAATTAGCATTCGCGTCCGTAAATTTTGTTTAAAATGCCAAATTTTATGAAATTTTTGGAAAGATCATTTGCTTTTATTGAAAAATAGAAAACTCTTTTTAATCACATAGTTTCAGAATACAGGTTCAGAAGTGCACTTGCAAATTTCTTGAGATTAAAAATATTTTCACGGATGTATCAGAAATTACCAAATTTTGATTTGAGTAGAGCTTTAAAGAGCCAGAGATATTCAGATTTTTGAACGGGGAATGGGGGGGGGGGGGGGGGGGTCGGTCATGACCCTTGGATCCGCCACTGGTTGTATGTACTTGTCTTACAGTGAAATTATTTTCAATGAAACTCCAATATTGGCTAAATGTGGCTCTATATTGAAAATATATCCAATGATTTCCCAATGTGTCGGTTTTACGTGGGTTTTCAAGAAAAACCGCTAAAAGTTTTGGCGCCATCTATGCATGTACATTTAAACTATATAGTATTTTAACACTGTAGTATTTTTCTTTCTTTCTTTCTTTTTAAATAAAAAGTTTTTAAATTGTTTTTAAATTTTTTTACAATATTTAAAAAAAATAATCTGATATTTAAATAAATTTTATTAATTCTTTTTCAGTTTCAGACGGTTTGAGAAGGAAATGTTACAGTTTATTTTTCATAATGATTTTAAAATAATACTTATTATTATTTTTAAAAAATTGAAAAACTCTATTTTTAATTTTAATATTTTTTAATCTATTCACTTTAACGGATTCGCACATAAAACTTAAAACATATCTGAAACATAATAACGAAATTATAGATCTAAAATACAAATAAATAAATAAAAAGAATAGTACAATAAAATTTTTAAAATCTTGCAAAAAAGAAGCAATTATTACTTATAATACATTCTTTCATGCACGTAATATTTTAAAGACTAATTTTTTTCTTTTTATAAAGCATGAAATTAAAAAGCTAAATTTTCAAAATTATGGAAATATTCAGAAATGTACACTCAATTGAAAAATATCTCCAACGAAAATACGTTCCTTGCTTAACATCGTGCCTTTACTTCATAAAAAGCATCTGAAATAAGTAATGATATTTGGAAACGTAACTCGAGTCCCCAATGGCATGATGGATAAGAGCGCTAATGTGGTAGAGGCCAGTTCCCCAGTTCGATTCCACCCTAGGTAAGTGTTGTTTCATTACTGTTATTTGAATAAATTAGAGATACACTACCTTGATAAACGTGTCCGTTGAAATTGATAAAGGTGCAAGTTTCTCGAAAAGCTATATGATTTTTTTTTTTTTTTTTTTTTTTTTTTTGCCTTTGAAACAAAAAATTTTAAATAGGGATATATGAAAAAAAAAAAACGGAAAATTTTCTGGAATTTACGGAAAAAAAATTTCCGTTAAAAAACGGAAATAGTACTGGCGTCTGGATTGCCAGTACTATTTCCGTTTTTTAAAGGAATTTTTTTTTTACAGTGTACGTCCAAAATTGTGCTGAATGTAATAGGTATAAACCTTCTAATCAAAAACCTTCTGGTTTGTTACAAACACCTGTGTATTCAGAACGATTTGAAGTTCTATCAATTGATCTTTTTGTCCCTTTACCAAAAAGTAACAATGGTAAACGATGGATATTCATAGTAGAAGACTGTGCAACAAGATGGGTTGAACTATTTGCCCTTACACAAGCTACTGCTGCAGAGTGTGCAACTACGTTGCTCGAAAAAGTTATCCTTAGATATGGTCTTCCCAGACGTATAATATGTGATAACGGACCCCAATTTGTTAGTAGTGTGATGCAACAACTTTGTTTTCTTTTAGGTATCAAACAAAACGCAACTCCCATATATCATCCTCAGGCAAATCCTGTGGAGAGAAAAAATAGAGATCTCAAGCCGAGATTGGCTATATTAGTAGAGAATGACCACTGTTCATGGGAAGAGAAACTTCCAACAATACGTTTTGACAATGAATACTGCTAAGCGTGACACCACGGGAGAAACAGCAGCATTCTTACAATTTGGGAAAGAATTAAGAACGACAGACGATGTTCAGCACGACATTCGTGCTGTAATTCACAATGACAACTTTGTACCTGAAATCACACCATACCTCAAGAAATTTGCAAACTTCACCAAAGAAATTAAGGACAAAGTTGAAGCTTAGCTAGATCAAAGAAAGAAATACGCTGACAGTAAAAGAAAACCAGGACATTGTTTTGTTCCAGGAGACAAGGTTTGGGTTGACTTACATCCAGTAAGTAAAGCCTGTAGCAATAAAACTGCAAAGTTCATGCCTAAACGTGATGGGCCATATATTATTTTAACTCAAAAATCACCAACCACAACTGTTATAGCAAGCATGGACAATCCAAATGAACCTCTTGCTACATGTCATACTTCAGCTTTGAAACTGTGTAATGACTCTGACATTGTGCCTGTTGCACCTATTAGGAAACACGGCAGACCTCCTAAAAAAGTTACTGGTTCCTCACCGAGACGTCCGCGGAACCAGAGTTGAGGTTGTAACAAAATGATTGCTTTCCCTTATTTTTATAGCATATAGATGGCGCTGTTGCCACTTTCGGAAAAATATCCTGAGATATTTTGCCAAACATGAAATGAAGTGAATGTATGTAATTATGATTGCGCGGGTTTTAGTAGAGTTTCGGCGTCTGTACGAAATGTATCTCATCTAGAGAAGTTTTAATGTGATAACCGGAAATGTGTGTTCAATTCATATTATGCGCTTTTCGCGAATCTGCATATATTTTGTGTGTGATCCTTAGTAAAAATATGTTTGTTTAAGATGTCGAAAGTGTTTATCATGACCAACATCGATACAGTTGTTAAAAAAAAAAAGTACTACTTGTAAATTAATTTATTATTAAAAATTATCATTAAAAATCGATTTATGCAGTAGTTGTTGCTAATGTGAACCCTTGGTAGTTCCGCAGGAAAAAAAAAAAAAACTGTTGTTAAAAAAACAGGTAAAAAAATGCAATTTAACAAATTACAACGACCATTTGGAAAATGATTTTTTCAAAGGCTAAAATTTAAGACAAAAAATCGCACGGAGTTGATCATTCATTACGTACGCCATGGATTACATTTTTCGGTACTGTAAATTTTTACTTCTACGGAGCTGGTCATACATTACGTACGCCATGGATTAAACATTAATATTCCTGGACCAATTTTAAATTAAATGAAATTTCATTCTTAAACTTCTAAACATCCCACAATATTAATTTTTACACCGTCGTATAGAGTAAAAAAATGTACTTTTAAATGCAATTTGTTTGAAAGCTGTATCTCAATTCTTTTCTGAGTTATTAATTTTTTTTGTAGTTTTTATTACTTTTTTGTCATAGTGGCAACAGAAGTATCCATCTCTGTTGAAAGTAAAGGGAAAATATAGATTACTGTATAGACCAACCAGAAAACGAATAAAATGCGGGATTCAACTAATAAAACGCTTCAGATATGTTTATGATTTCCTACCCTGACCGAGGACAATAGCCATTTTTCCAAATGGTTAAAAAAAAAAAATGTACTACTTGTAAATTAAATTAATACTAAAATATTTTATTAAAAATCAGTTTATGTAGTAGTTGTTTCTAATGTGAACACTTGGTAGTTCCCGCAGGAAAAAAATTTGTTGTTTTACAAAAAAAAAAAAGAAATAAAATAAAAAAAAAAATAAAAAATTACTACAGTAGAGCGCCGATTATCCGAACTCCAATTAACTGAACTTCTAATTATCCGAACAGCCAATTTTTCTCAAAAAATATTTTTTAACCGAACTTTCAATTATCCGAACAGCCTATTTCTCTCAAAAATAAAAAAAAATAAAAATAAACGAACTTCCAATTATCCAAATACCCTATTAGACCTAGATATCAGATTTTAAATGATGACGAGATTGTGGATGATATTCAAAACGAAACAGAAATTGAAAACGATGCTTTGAAAATGATCATGGTTCATCACATAACGAAGCCTTTGAATGTTTGGAAACAGCTATGAAGTGGCTCGAACGGCAGAAGAATGCTAATCCTATTCAACTAAAGTATTTAAGAAGAATTCGAGATCTGGCAGCATGGAAAAGAATGTCTTCTTTGAAGCAAGCAACAATCGAAAGCTTATTGCGTAAATTATAATCTCTGGCGTTCAGAAAATGATAATAGAAAGTAAACAAAAAAAATTAAAATGGCAAAAATCAATTTTTAAAAATGCCAGCATTAACTAGTACTGTCAGTCTAATGCGTGGATAAAGTGTAAAGATTTTAGTATAGTCAGGCACATCCGTTAAATTGTCTGTCCATTTATCCGAACTTGTGTCGGTCCCGACTTGTTCGGATAATCGGCGCTCTACTGTACTTGTAAAGTAAATTATTATTTTAAATTATTATTAAAAATCGATTTATGTAGTAGTTGTTGCTAATGTGAACACTTGGTAGTTTCCGCAGGAAAAACAAATCTGTTGTTTAACAAAAAAAAAAAAAAAAAAAAAAAAAAAAAAGAAAGAAAGAAAGAAAAAAAAATGTGCTACCGTATTTTATGGAAGAAACGCCGCACCCGTCGTAAACGCCGCACCTTAGGGAACACTACTTTTGTCGACAATGTCTAATTGACCTAGCTTTAATCAAAGTTTTCTGAACAGTGTAGAGGGCCTCATTTTTAATAATTTAGGATTTTAAAATTTTATTTAAAATATTTAAATCAGGTTTTAAATATTTTTATGTAATTTTTTTAATTAAAGAGACGTCAATTGGCATTAAAACCATCCAGAGCGCGGAACGCGGACCCTCCCCTTAGGCGCTCTACATTTTTTTAAGTGGCCGTCGCAACTTAGCACGCTTTTTACGTCGCATGCACTTTAGCCCTTTTTAGCTTCAACTTGAAACCCTCAAACTCTGAGTTGTCAAGAGAAAGAGTAGTAAATTTTCTTTGTCCACCTGTATGGTTCAGTATCATCATCCGAAATGTCACAGTTTTCATAATCGGTGAAGTCAGAAGGTTTCGCGTTGTGGAGCAGGGGGCTTGAGAACAGTCTTATAATAACATATATATTATTATTCATGGGATTAATGAATTTTTATTTTATCCCAATTTTATGCGCGCGAAAAAAAAAATCGTAAACACCGCGCATGGTGTAAACGCCACACTTGACAAAAAAATAACTTTCGAACTCGTAAACGCCGCGGCGTTTCTTCCATAACATACTACTTTTAAATTAAATTATTATTAAAAATTATTATTGAAAATCGATTTATGTAGTAGTTGTTGCTAATGTGAACACTTGGTAGTTCCAGGGAAAAAAAAGAAAAAAAAATCTGTTGTTTTACAAAAAAAAAAAAAAAAAAAAAAAAAAAAAAGAAAGAAAAGAAAAAAGAAAGAAATCAGCTAGGATGCCTGTAAACGGAATAATATGTATTTATTACAAAACTTACTGCAGAAACTGTTAAACTAACAGAAAGTTTGATAATACATACACAATAAATTTCCAATACAGATTATTTCCCTAAAATAAACGTTTTTTTATTTATAAGATCAACATAATTTTTTACAGTGTGGGCAGTCTTCGCTTCTATTTTTTTATTTCTTTTTTGGCTGTAATATATTAAATCTCACCCAAAAATAAATGTCAAATATAAGTACGAATAATAATTGAAGAGCTGAGTGGAAGAACATATTATGCTACATTTTCTTAAAAATTATTTTATCTTTTGTACGAAGGCGTTATTAAGTATTCTATCACATGGTAAAGCTAAAATACCAAAATTTTATTTAGCCTTGAAGATTTAAGACATTAATATTTAATATTTTAAGACATTATAGTCTTTTAATACTATTAAGACATTAATATTTAATATTTTATTATTTAATACTGTAAATAATATTAATATTTTTTTATATTTAAAAATTAAATATGAATAAGTTTTTTTGATAGAGTTCAGTACCACACCTATTAATATTTTAAACACATGGTATGAAACAGAAAATAAATCATTAAAATTGACAACAAAATCTTTCACATCAAATTTCTCCAAATGTAAATTTTGTTACTTAACATGTTCTTCCACTTAGCTCTTTAATTCTACACTGTAAAAGAATAGAAGGAAAAAAACTGTTTTTCTTTAAAACATTTTGTTTCTGTAGAAAAAAAAATTCAAAAATACAGTCTTTTTTTTTTTCACAGTGTAGGTCACCTCCTTATTTACAATTACAGTAATAATTTTATAGTGACAGTCTACCAGGTGATTCAAAATTGAAGTTATGGTGATTATTTCTTCTACCGCTGTTCCCAGCAAAGCACTTCCAATTACAAAACTTATACAAATCATAGTTTTTAGTTAAGGCATTTGTTTAAAAATGGGCGGTATATGTATTAAAATGTGAAACTTAATGTTTTATACGGCTTTCCTTTCCTAAAATTTGGGAAAATGTTACCCCGCGTCTAACAAGGGTGGTTGGATGAGGGACAAGGAACGTTGGACAAGGAACAACACTTTTGGTGTTGCTCGCACCTAGCATCGAGACCTGGTGCATTTTGTAGCCCTACACATAAAAGTTAAAGAACCGATAAAATTTCACTTTTAAAATCCTATTTTATATACTTTTTTATACTTTTAATTTTTTATTATTACATTTTTATTTGTTTATTTCACGCCAAAAGTGAGTTAAGTCGCCAAATGTGGCGCTACAATTTTTCCACCCACTTTATCCTAAGAGTAAATGTTACAGTACCTATTACTACAATTATATCAGATTTCGATTTGTTTGATAATAATTGATAGCATTAGAAACAAGATTTTGGTTTTTTTCTTTTTTCTTTTTCTTTTTTTTTTTTTTTTTCTATGCAGACGATAAATATATAAATAGTAAATATATTTCAATGAAAGCTTTCAAGATCACTGAAATTATTTTTTAATGAAATACAAAATAAGCAAAGTATTTTCTTTTGAAATCAAATGGAATAAGTTTCGAATGTTTAAAATGAATGTTACCCCGCGTCTAACAAGGGTGGTTGGATGAGGGACAAGGAACGTTGGACAAGGAACAACACTTTTGGTGTTGCTCGCACCTAGCATCGAGACCTGGTGCATTTTGTAGCCCTATACATAAAAGTTAAAGAACCGATAAAATTTCACTTTTAAAATCCTATTTTATATACTTTTTTATACTTTTAATTTTTTATTATTACATTTTTATTTGTTTATTTCACGCCAAAAGTGAGTTAAGTCGCCAAATGTGGCGCTACAATTTTTCCGCCCACTTTATCCTAAGAGTAAATGTTACAGTACCTATTACTACAATTATATCAGATTTCGATTTGTTTGATAATAATTGATAGCATTAGAAACAAGATTTTTTTTTTTTTTCTATGCAGACGATAAATATATAAATAGTAAATATATTTCAATGAAAGCTTTCAAGATCATTGAAATTATTTTTTAATGAAATACAAAATAAGCAAAGTATTTTCTTTTGAAATCAAATGGAATAAGTTTCGAATGTTTAAAATGAAATGTTGCTGTATTAAATGGTCCTTTGGTAAAAGTAATCGTAAAGTAAATTAATATTTTTACACAATTTAGAAAAATTACTATGTCTAATGTGGTCGGACATTAAATTTTTAGTGAAGTTCCTCTCTTCACACAAGGCAAAAAGCTATGACATTTGGCTAGGGTTACCGGAAAGCTCTACGTTTAAAAAAAAAAAAAAAAAAAAAAAAAAAATCGCCAACCTCTTCCCCGCCAAAAATGTGAATATAATGTTGCAATTTTTCAAAATCAAATTTTTGGGTTTTTGAAGGAATTTTTAAACTTTTTTCAATATTTTATACTTATTATTAATTAATTTTTATTTTTTTAATGCTTTTCTTTAAAAAACTTCAATGTTAATAGTCCGATAAGTGGTCTGGAAAATTGCATTTTCAGAAAGTTATGTTGCTGTAAAATCAAGAAATATTATTTTAACAAAAAATTTTTATCGATTCTCAAACTTCGTAATATAGGGCTGTAAAATGCACCAGGTCTCAATGCTAGGTGCGAGCAACACCAAAAGTGGTTCCCTTGTAAGAAAGAGGTTTTTCTTTTTAAAAAAAATCACATTCTTTTAAGGCCAAAACGTACTGAGCCATGATATTTTGAAATTTATAAATTTTCAGTGTATTCTGCTGCTAAAAACGAAAAGTGTCCAAAATACGGAAGTTTCATAAAATCAAAAGTGACATAACGTGGTAAAATGTGGTAGTAAAACAATGGGCTTTTTTTTTTTTAAATGATCATCTTACAAAGAAGGTCTCCATACGGGCATACTCCGAAAAATCTGAAAAAAAATATAGAATGTTCTTCTCATGAGGATAGATATGTTTATAAAAAAATTTCGGCGGAAACTCGATAGAGTGTCCGTAAAAGAATAATGAAATTTCGTTATTTGGCAATTTATCACCGGTTGACGATGGAATAAAATTTCAAAAAATACTATTTTTACGCCAAATAATCTATAAGTTAAAAATGTTTCATGTTGAACTTGTTTAAATAAATTTAATGTAACCCTTTCAGGAGCAAGGTACTTGTCTTTATAAAATGTTGAAATAATTTATTGACACCAGTATTTACAAGGAAATTTATTTGTAAACAAGTAAAAGCATATTTTCGTATATTTAAGAAAGGTGAAATTTTCATTATAAAATTCCGGTGCCAATGTGGCAAAGCAGCAAAAAAGACGCCCGTCTGACATTGGTCTTACAAGAAAAGAATGTGGGGAAATTGTGAAGATTTATTACCTGAACGGACAAAATGCAGTAGAAGGATTGCGCGTCTACAGCAGAAACCATGGGCTACGGCGAGGCCCGTGTACTGTAAAAGCTGTAGGGGCTTGATGCAAATTTGAAAAAACTGGTTGCACATGCGATCGATCCCGGATAACCTTCCGTTCCTGTCAAGGCTGTTTCAGAAGTCTATGAGACGATAATAAGCGAAGTTCCTCTTGCAAGTGCATTTGGCATTTCACGCGTTCTGCAGTTGCCAAATTCTACGGCAAGATTGCAAGATTCTGCGCTCTGTTCTCCACATGTTTCCATATCGGTTCCAGCGTGTCCCGATCTTGCAAGCGGATGATAAGCAACAACGGCTAGATTTTGCGAATAAATTCCTTATCCGATATGACGAGAATGACAGCTTGGCCTTACGCATTCTGTGGATGGAGAAGGCCTATTTTTCGTTGACTGGCAACGTTAATTCGGAGAACTGCGTGCGCTGGGCAGACAATAATCTGCATGATGTGGTTTCACTTCCGTTACACGAATAAAAAGTGACTGCGTGGCGTAGTATAACAAGCACCTTCATCCTCGGCTCTTACTTTTTCGAAGAGTGTTACTGCCGCAGGTCTAAAAACGTGTACGGTAACGAGTGCACGGTATCTAGAAATGTTGACTATTTACGTAATTCCCAATATACAACAGCGAAATGCTCTGTCTGACGTCGTGTGGATGCAAGATGCGCTCCTCCATATGTGGGGTATTCTGTCAAACGATTCTTAACACAACAGTTTGCGGTGACAGAGTTATCTACCGCCATTTCACGTTTCCGTGGCCGCCAAGGTCCTCCGATCTCACTCCAATGGATTCTGGCTTTAGGTATACCTGAAATCCAAAGAGTATGTATTTAATCCACAAGCTGCATCTGATTTGAAAAATCCCATAAAACGCCAGGTTCAACAGATTCCATTTGCCATGGTTCCTTCAGTACTACACTGTTAAAAGTATCGTGAAAGATTACCTCTGTTTTTAAAAGCTATCTATTTTCTGACCAATGAAAACGCTACATAAACGCCAGTGGGGTGTTCTCATTGGTCAGAAAACAGATTGTGTTTAAAAACAGAGGTAATTTTTCACGATATTTTTAACAGTGTATGCACCATCTGATGCATACAAAGTGTCATCGTGTGTGAAGGAGGTCATGTGGAAAATTTGTGAAACACAATAAAATGCTTTGTTTACTGTTGCTTTTCTGTCCTTATTGGTTGTTTTTACTTTTCTTCTTAGTCTGTCTAGCGCCGGTAATTTTCGTGCTACAGGTACCGCTTCAACTCTATTTATAGTTTTAGACTATGTATATCACATTCCAATAAATAAAAAAAGTAGTTGTTGCCATTTGAAATTTTCGAAATTTTGTCACTGTAACCGTAACTGTTCGATTTTAAGTGTTGTTTTTCATAGGATTCTTGAGCTGATACCTCAAAATACTTTTAAACAAAAATTTCATCCGGTTTCTGTGAATGGTATGATAGCTAATTTCACTAAGAAAATTGTAATATGTGTATAAACTAAAATTTTGAAGACTAACACAAAACAGTTTCTTGTATGCAATCTTTCTTAAATTTTTAATGTCTTCGGTTATATCGCATTTATTTTATTGTATACCGGTATTCGCAATATAAAGAGGGGCTACCGTGTTAATTATTCGGTGCTCTCAATTTTGAGTGTAGACTGAATCTTTTGAAAAAATATGAAAGTAGCGACGAAGTGACTAATTTTGAAAAGTAGTTTGTAATCAGGGTTAGCATAAATGGATGACCGGATTTTAAAAGTTTTTTTATTTTATTTTATTTTTTTTTTTTTTTAACTATTACACACACATAAGCGTAAGCGACATATGAAAAAAAAATTCCAAGGTTTTTTTTTTTCCTTTCCTTCTTTTTGCCGTGCGGATAACGATGATTTACCCTTATTCACAACCAAGATCCCCTTCAGATTTTTAAGTCCCCAATACATGTAATAAGGATTATATTAATGATAAGTGAAAGATTTACATAACAAATAGAGATTTATTAAAAAAAAAAAATAAATATTGCAGGCAAGGTTGCTTCTTTAAAAAGGAAGATTATAAACACGAAAAACAAAAAGGCTAAAATATGTATTTTTTTGTCGGAATCCTCGTACTAAACAATTTTTAACCATATCGACGTAAAAATCAATGTTTTGTAGAATTACAGTCTGGACGAGCCGGGATTGGGCCGAGGTTTTACCTTTTATCTGAGCCGAGCCGGGCTTGGGTCGAACTTTTAACTTTCATACCTGGCCAACCAGGCCGAACTTCTTTTTCCATGGGTCAGGCCTGGAAATTTCGGTCCGTGCAGACCTCTAGCTGCACGTCTATTAGATCCATTTAAAATTCCAGAGGAAAAATTCGATAATGAGCCCCAACAATAAAACTTTCATAGTGAAATTTCAGCGTGAAACCACTGCTCGTCAACACAGCCCCTAAGATGCAGAAGCCACAAGAACGCACCTTCTTCCGAGCTTGCCGAGAGAAACTCCAGACCATGTTCTTTAAGCCTTTCGTATTTTTCCCCACAACGGATTTGAAACACCCGTGTATACAGCCCATAAGATTACCACACCCTCAAAAGCGGTCGTTTATTTCCCCGCTTCCTGAAGCCGCTCGTCTGACAAACATGTGTCACATGGTGGTCGTGCCCTTATTCGCATGACCACCAAGATATCCTGATCTTACGCCATGAGATTTCATTTTGTGGGGTTACATCAAAGATCTTGTTTATGAACACCATTGCCGAAAACACTCAATGAACTTAAAGAACGCATTAGTGCTGCATTAAGAACCACTGACAGTGTAAAACCGCAAAATTTGGGAAACGAACCTGATTATAGATTAGATGTTTGTCGTATTACGAAAAGTTCACACATCGAACATTTGTAAGAGAAAAAGAACTTGGAATATTTTTCTTTATTTTCATATATCACATATGACCACCATCTGTGTAATAGTTTTTCAAATATAAATTTTTAAAATCTGGTCATTCATTTATGCTAATTCTGTATACTGAATCATTATTTTTCTTGTTATATTTAACGCCTTTTAGCCATTAACGAAGTACTATATGCAGTTTGGAGTCGTTACCTTTTAAAAGCAAGTAGTTGTTGCTGTACATTTGTTGTACATGGTTGTACAATTAACTGCATTTTCGATGAAGTAGTTGTATTTGCAGTTTACTTACAAAATAAAAATAGTTTTTCCGATCACTGCACTAAATTATAAATTTCAAACTATGCTTTTAGTTTAACGAATTTCATCAAAAAGTGTCTTCACTTTGTTAATTGTCACCTTGTCCTATCGACTTTGTTTTCATTATATATAGCGCTAGGATGATTCGTCTCTGGTGATCGTTTAGTAAACTATCTGCTATCGAAAGAAAAAAAAAATCGAACAAGAAAAAAAAATTGCCGAGGGAAAAGAGAAAAGAAGAAGAAAAAAAATATATATATTAATAGCGAATGCTTCTACCTCCCCTCTAATTAAGAATTGCTAATGGCATCTCTAATGATGGTTGCAGAAGCAGCCGAATGACTCTTCAACTCTACTCTTACTCAGGTAGCCGGCTCCTGTCTTCAAAAAATCGATATTCCATTCCTGACGATGACGTCACTGAAATAGAAAAGTGGGGAAGGGGTGAAAAGGATTGGAGCCGCGAATTTTCTTCTTTTGGAAAGATGGTAGAGTCTTTGAGAATCCGCGGAAGAGATTGCAGAGCGGGAGATGCAACAACGTTGTTCGGTTTCTGATGCATCACTGGATCTTAAAAACTTGAGAATTGTGACAGAAAGCCTATTGATTTCTTTTTGCCTTTTTGCTTATATTGACATATATAGTTCTTTTAACTGCATTCAAGATAAAAATATTTTTGGCTAAGTTGCAACTTATAGTAATTTAAAATGTATTTCGTTGCCTTGGATGAGAAGGTTCTAAATACTTCGAATACTCTTTTAAAATAAAAGCAGTAATAATAACAAGAAATAATTGTCATTGAAAAGGAAAGTGGTTATGAAAATATTTAATATTTTTTATTCGAAATTTTGTATACACATTTGTGTATTTCTGTAAGAAATTCCTCCATATAATTTAGGATACATATGTTATCAATTTCTTTAACAGACATTTGGCAGTCTTTGTAAAGGATGTTTCTGGACTATTACACTGGGAAAATATATCACATAAATTATTTTATTACTGTTTGTTAGTGATTCTAAATTGATTCATATAAATGAATTGGATTAAAATTTATAAGATAATGTTCATCTGCTTTTAAAATTTTTCGTAATGAAGAATTTTATCTTCCCAGCTTAGTACTTTATTTATCTTTATTTAATCTTCTTGCATATCTTTTTTCTTTTACACCTTTTAAAACATGCCATAAATTTATGAATATTTAATGCATTTCAACAGGTATTCTTAGAGATATGGTGAAAGATAAGCAATTCATTATTCGGTCTTCAAATACCTTATAGTCCATCTTATGTACGCATTTCCTGATATTTAACAGAATTTTCCATGACAGTTTCTGTCATTGAAAATTCTAATAACAGACATCTCATCTCTGTTTAAAGAACAAAAATATTCGGCTGGATTGTTTGGCGAAGGAGACTTTTTACCAAATAATCAAACAGACTTGAGCCTCCAACTTAAATTGAATTCTAATCCCTTACTGACACTTGAACCCACTTCCGAAATCAAAATTGGCATCATTTGGCCAATTAAAGTGGTGCGAATCATCCCATATTCGGAGGTCGACTCCCTGTATCACAATAAATAGTAAAAAATTTCTAAATGTAATTATATGAAATAATATTTCCCAGGGTTTTAAGGGAAACATTTAAGAATTGTTAAAATTTTAAGTTTGACAATTACTTAGCCTGAGCAGCTGTGCCACATTAGGCAGATTGTTACCACTAAATTTTAATAGTATCCTTCAACTCATTTAACGACTGAAAATCTAAATTTTAATCAGGCGAAAAATTCTATTAAGGCTGTTCTCAACTGCTCTGCTCAACAAGTACAAAACGTTTTGACACATTTACAAATTAATTTTTTAACATAAAGATATAAAATTGGAAAGCCTGACTATGGAAGCGATTTGGAATCGAACTGTGTTTTCCATTTTTTTGATAAATCAATTATCTGTTGAGTTAGAAGCTATTTTGATCACGTGACAAACAAGTTTTTCACCGTTTCTTGAGTGGATACTCTTCTTTCGTGCGTAAATTCCGTTCAAAATGCCCATTTTGACACTGTTTTCTGAAAGATCTATTGCGTTTGAAAAAAAAGAAAAAAAAAAAGGAAAAAACCAGCTCGATTACATAGTTTCTGAGCAGCAACACCTGCTAGTTTCATGCATTTCTGAACAAAAATAAGTTAAAACTTATGTCATAAAGTTGCCCTTTTGGATTTGAGAACAGCCTTAAAATTTAATAGTGGCAAACAGCCTACTGTATAGCGCAACGCTCTCTTCCTGTACTCAAAAATCTACTGAAGTAAAAGAATAATAAAACACAATAAAAGACCATAAAACTAATCAAAATATTACGATATGACAATATTCCTTTGCATTCCAAATTAATTTAGTTCGCATGTGGCCACATTTGTCTATTACTCACAGAAAACTAGTTCCTAAAATTAAAGAAAGAGAGAAACAAAAAGTTAATCCTTTCTTAGACAGAGTCAGATGAGCGACGGAGAAATAATCAAAATTTAAGGAAACAAAGTAGCAGTTCTTCTTCAAACAACAAAAATTCCTTTATGGGCTGCTTAACTGTTTCATTTAAAAATCATTAAAATTTTAATTTCGACAATTACTCAGCCTAAGTTATTCGCAAAAATAAACTGAATTTAAAGATAATTTCATAAAACTAATGAAATATAGGGTATATGAAAATAATTATGTGCATTTCAAATTATATTAGTTCGCACGTGGCCATGCTTGTCCGTTACTTGCAGGAAATTTGTTTCTAAAATTAAAGGAAGAGAGAAACAAAAAGTTTATTCTTCCTTACAGGAAGCAGATTAAGTATCGGATAATTAATCCAAATTAAAAGAAACAAAGCAGTTCTTCTTCAAAAGGCTCAGAACAACAAAATTCCATAATGGGCTGCTTAACTGTTTCATTTAAGAATCATTAAAATTTAATTTCAACATTTACTCAGCCTAAGTTATTCGCAAAAATAAACTGAAGTTAAGAGGCTACTTCAGTCAAAGGAAAAGATCCGTTCGCTAATGCTAATCCTATGAAAGAAATTTATAAAGGTATCTCACTCGCATTTCAATATTTTTAAATAATTTCTTTTGCATTGAATAGTTGAGATTGGTCTGCACAAAGGCCGTTGTTTACATTTTCGATTTTGTTTACAGGTATTTCTTATGAGAACACTTTCATTTTCGGAACCGGTTTCGAAAGTAAAAGCATCCTCATAAAAAATATCTGCAGTCAAAATCGAAAAAGTAAAAAACGGCCTGCATACAGATCGATCTCAACTATTCAATGCAAAAGAAATCGTTTAAATCTATTGAAATGCGACCGAGATATCTTTATAAATTTCTTCCATAGGATTAGCATTAGCGAATGTGTCTTTTCATTTGACTGAAGTAGACTCTTAAAGAGAATTCAATAAAACTAATTGAAATATTAGGGTATATGACAATATTTATGTGCATTTAAAATTATTTTAGTTTGCATGTTGCCACACTTGTCCGTTACTTACAGAAAATTTGTTTCAAAAATTAAAGGAAGATAGAAACAAAAAGTTTATTATTTCTTAATAAGAGTAGATGAGCAACGGAGAAATAATCCAAATTAAAGGAAACAAAGCAGTTCTTCTTCAAAAGGCTCAGAATAAAAAAATTCCATAATGGACTGCTTAACTGTTTCATTTAAGAATCGTTAAAATGTTAGTTTCAACATTTATTCAGCCTAAGTTATTCGCAAAAATAAACTGAAGTTAAAGAGAATTCCATAAAACTAATTGAAATATTAGGGTATATGACAATATTTATTTGCATTTCAAATTATTTTAGTTTGCATGTGGCCACACTTGTCCATTATACTTAAAGAAAACTTGTTTCAAAAATTATAGGAAGAGAGAAGCAAAAAGTTTATTCTTTCTTAGAGCGAGTAGATGAGCAACGGAGAAATAATCCAAATTAAAGGAAACAAAGCAGTTCTTCTTCAAAAGGCTCAGAATAACAAAATTTCATAATGGACTGTTTAACTGTTTCACGCTCGAAAGATCAGCTTCTTCGACAGATGAAAAGAGTGCCGAGCAGTTGATGCATGTCTAATCACTAGAGCAGATATTTAAGGAAAAGGAAATCACGTGAAGAATTGGCCATCCAATGGTTAGGTTTGCTGGGTAGTTAACTTTTCCAGTGAAGTGAAAATAACATGCCCTCTACGCTTTTATCTATCAAAAAAGTTTATTTTTAAATACAGGCTTCTATCAAGTCGGATGTTCTATAACTACTGTCAGTTTCAATAAGAAATGCAGGATAGCTGTTAAGCTTAGAAGATAGGCTATTGTTGCAATTAGTGGACGAGGTAGAAGGTAAGTTATCACCTTAAATGGATTCCATTACTAATTGCTTTTATTTATAATTTCGTAGCACTTCATTAGAGATTTCCTGTTATGCTAACAATTAAACAAGAACTTTAAAAACAAAAAGAGATTTTTGTGATCTAGACATTTAATCTAGACACTGTTCGAACTTCAGGAGAGTGCGGGTGAAAAGTACAAGTGCTGGAATAATAATAATAATAAAAAAAATTATTCTAACATTTTTATATTATTAAAGGGAATTAAATAATTGAATTCATTATTAATTGCTTGAAATGATTGTTTAGCTACCCAGAGCCATTCCATTTGTTCTGTGAACTTAATAATTAAAAGCAGATTAAGGATAATGCCTTGTGTGATCTAGAAAGCCCTATTTGAACTTGGGAAGAACGCAGGTAAAAATTATAAATTCTGTTACTATTTATAAAAGTTGATGGCTGCATTGATCCCATAGTACTGAATGAAATTAAATAATAAATTCATTACTAATTGTTTTTACTTATGATTGTTGAACACTTATCGTTCAGGCTGTCCAGTTATTATGTTAAACTAACAATGAAATGCGAATTAATAATAACTAGAGATTTTTGTGATCTTTATTAATTTAATCTAAACCCTATTCGAGCTTGAGAAGAGTGCAGCAGAAAATAATAGGCGCTGGCATTTATAAAAACTTATTATTATAATAGTCCTGTTGTACTAAATTAAATTAATTAATAGAATTCACTACTGATTAGTTTTATTTATTTTCTGTCAAACGTTTCTTAAAAGATTGCCCAGTTTTTAAATTGAGCTAACAATGAAACGCGGATAAGGATAATGAGAAATTTTACTTAGTCATTATCTTAGACCATATCGAACTTGAGGAGAGCACAGGAAAAAATAACAGGTGCTGGTATTTATAAAACTGGTGATTATACTAACTATATAGTACTAAATTAAATTAAATAATAAGATTCACTACTTATTAGTTTTGTTTATTATTATTAAGCGTTTCTTAGGAGAATGCCCAGTTTTTATATTGAGCTAAACAATGAAAAGCGGATAAGGATAATGAGAACTTTTACTGATTTACTCAGACCATTTTACTAGACCATATTCGAACTTGAGGAGAACACAGGAGAAAATACCAGGTACTGTTATTTATAAAAACTGATGATTATACTAATTATATAGCACTAAATTAAATTACATAATAAAATGCACTATTAATTAGTTTTATTTATTATTGTTAAGTGCTTCTTAGGAGAATGCCCTGTTTTTATATTGAGCTAAACAATGAAAAGCGGATAAAGATAATGAGAACTTTTACTGGGAGGAAATAACAGGTGCTGTTATTTATAAAAACTGATGATTATACTAATTATATAGTACTAAATTAAATTAAACAATAAAATTCACTACTAATTAGTTTTATTTATTATTATTAAGCGTTTCTTATGAGAATGACCAGTTTTTATATCGAGCTAAACAATGAAACGCGGATTAAGGATAACGAGAGCTTTTTGGAATCTAGATAGCGTTTTCGAACAGGAGAAAAGCGCAAGTAAAAATTATAGGTGATGACATTTATAAACATTGTTGATTCTAAAAGTTCGATAGAAATTTAGATTCTGCCAAAAAGTGATCAGAGCTTTGAATTCTCCCCGTAGTTCTCAGGCAATGTTCAGAAAAAGGAGTGAAAAAAAAATTACAGTCGAAGTTATTTATAACGAGCTCGGGTGCAACGTGAACCCGAATTTAGTGAGGAAAAAAAAAAAAAAAGCACTTGGTTGTATACAGGGGCGCCAACTTATGTGGGTCCATAGGGTGCCAGCCACCCAATACTTTGTTTTCTCCGCCAACCCAATTTCCATTGATTCATTTCGTTACCCATTTATTTGTTTGTTTAATCGCGGAAATAAACTTTGGTTTTATTGACGTTCTCAGAATAATTTCGTTTGAAATAGACTAAGGGCATCAATTAGACTTACAGGATCACTGAAAGCCCCTTCAACGGATATATAATTAAATTTCCTTCAAAAATAAATTTCTTGCATATTCTGTCATTTGTTTCAATGTCTTGAATCGATCAAGCATTTAGGTGACTAAAATGTATGTTTTTCTTGACATTTTTTTCTCACCTTCAATAGTTAGTAATTTTTATGCTATTTATAATAAATATTAATGCATTTTTAAGGAAGAATTTAAAAGAATATACAGTAGAACCTGGATTATCCGAACTAATTGGGACCGACCCTCTTTCGGAAAATCAAAATTTTCGGATAATCGAGAATGCTTCAATTTTAAGATTAAGGAGAAATGTATGCAATATTTCGTATTAAGGTAACAAGTGCTTAATAAAAATTAAGCAATAGCAAAATAGAAACGAGAATAAATTACCTGAATTTTAATTTTCAAATTAAGTACGTTTTACATATATCACAAGGGTTTGAAAAAATGTTTTGTTTGTCGCAGTTTCGATTGCCTTTGCTTTGAAGCTCTATCACGGAGTTTTTTAATATTATTATTTCACCAGTCTTTCAGCTGCTCCAGCCATGCCAAATCTTTTTTCAAAACATACAAAAGCTTCAGAATTGCTAATTTGTACGTTTTCTTCGTTCCACTCCGCAATTTACGGGAGCTAGAGTTAAATTCAAAAGGAATTCTAAGAAAGGGAATCGAAAATATTTATGTACTTGTCGTTCGGAAAGGACCGTGGAGGTCACACAAGGAATATGGTAGTTTAAAAAAAAATAATAAAAAAATAAAGCTTCTAAAATGGATTTTGCACACAAGGAATGTGATAGTAAAAAAAAAAAAAAAAAAAAAAAAAAAAAAAAAAAAAAAAAAAAGATTCCAAAATGGATTTCGGTTAACAGAAGTTTCGGTTAAAAGAGTTTCGGATAAAAGAGGTTCTACTGTAATTTAATAAAATTGATACAATTTTAATAATTGTATATTTTACTTAGAAAAATGATAATTTGACTTCGAATTATGCTCTTTAATCATTTGTTCATCTCCCGCTCCTCTTTTACACACACGAACTAAAATGGAAAAAGATTGTATGTGTTATTTTACACAAAATTTTTTGAGCTCACCCAATATTTTTCAAAAGTTGGTGCTACTGGTTGTATATAAAAATACATTGCATCATAAAACTTTAGTTCTAACGAAAAGATTCTGTTTATAAGGAGAAAAATTTTGGTAGCTTACATAATTTTTCAGTCTTTTCTGGAACAAAATGCGTTAATTTAAGTGTTTACTCTACTTTTAACGAAGTAGGGTGAAACATACCTTAGAGATTATCTTTTACGAAATTATCCCTCTAAAATGACTTTGCTTATTTTCCATAAAGCAAACAAATATTTTCCATTCTGAAATCATTGAAACAATTAGAAGAAAAATACAAGTGCAGCCACTTGCCTCCACATACACACACAAAGAAAAAATCATTTTTATGAAAACCTATTTAAGGGGACTCTTCACTCACTCGAAAACACCCGCTCAGTAATGTTAAACCAATGGGCATGCTGTTTTCGAATTTCTCGTTTAAATTCAAATATTTTTAAACGATTTTTTTTGCATAGGATAGCTAAGCTCGATCTTTAATATGGCTATTTTTTACTTCTTCGATTTTGGTTGCAGATTTTTTTTTTTTTTTTTTTAAAGGTACTTTCAGTTTTGAAACAGGTTTTGAAAGGAAAAGTATCTTTATTAGAAAAATCTGCAACCGAAATCGAAAAAGTAAAATATAGACATATTAAAGATCAATCTCAGCTAGCCTATGCAAAAGAAAAAAAAATCGTTTAAAAATATTAAAATTTAATCGAGAAATTCGAAAACAATCTTCCCATTCATTTAACATTAGGAGCGGGTGTTTCCAAGTGAGCGAAGTCCCCTAAATATATTACGTGTAATGATATGTGTTCTTCCGTAAATTACTTTCAAGATTATTATCATACTCATGAATTAGCCTATTTGTGTTTTCTTATATGAAATAGTAAACTTGGTTATAAGGCGAACTCTGTTATTAATGAACAAATGCTGTCATCTCCTCGTCCTTTTTATAGCCAAGTTCACTGTACTTTCAAATTCTCTTTTGTTGGTTTACATTATTTTATTAATTAAAATATAATTACAGAAGTTTCTACCATTAACATAAGAGTTCTCCATAACCACAGAGGGATAATATTAGATTTTCTTATTACCTACACTGTAAACAAAATCCATCATACAGACATTTTTCCGTAAATTTTTCTGGTATTCCGGAAAAAGTTTAGCTTCATAAGGTATGATAATAAAAAGTTAGTTTCATTTTTCTAAGAAAACAGTACAATTTTCGTAATTGACATTTGAGATTATAAAACCGTATAAATCCAGTAAGCTTTCCCTAAATTTTACGGAATATTACTGTATTGCTTTCGAAACAGTACAAGTTCCGCAAATGATGTTTTGAAATAGTTGCTTTTGTTTGGAAAGCAAAGTAATTAATTGTTCTATATACTTATCTTACAGTGATATTATTTTTCTTGAAATCCCATCACTATTGGCTAAATATGGCTCTATATTGAAAATATATCCAATGATTTTCCAGTAATGGCTAAATAGTATGTTTTACGAGTTTTCAAGTAAAACCGATAAAAATTATGCCGCCATCTATAATATGTATTTTTAAACAACTCGCTGTAATTTTTTTTTTCCTTTTTTTGCATAAAAAGCTAACGTATTTTTACGATATTTAAAATAATTTAAATCTTATTAATATCTTTTTAAGTTTATGACCGTTAAAAAGGAAATGTTACAGTTTATTTGTCATGACGGTTTTAAAATAATGTTTGACTTATTTATAGCAAGCTGTTAATATATTTTTTAAGTTTCTGGTAGGATGGTTTAAAAGAAAAAAATCTATTTTCAATTTTAATATTTTTTAATCTATTCACTTTAACAGATTCGCACATAAAATTGAAAACATATCTGAAATATAATAATGAAATTATTATAAAATTGACGTTTACCTAAGTTTAATAAGCAATAAAGGAAATTTATTTTAATACCAAGTAGTAGTTATCTTTATTTGAGTTTACAGTGGATCATCAGACAAATAATTTGGAAAATTTAAAAAAGTGTATGTTTGAAAAAATATGTTGGTATTCTTTCAAAACTAAATGAATAAATAAATAAATAAATAAAAATAATATTAAAATAAAATTTTAAAAATCTTACAAAAAAAAAGCAGTCATTCTTTATTATGTAATGTTATTTGTAATTTTTAAAATCTTACAAAAAAGGAGCAGTCATTCTTTATTATATTATGTAATGTCAATACATTCTTTCATACCTGTAATATTTTAAAGAGTAAAATTTATCTTTTATAAAGTGTGAAAATAAAAAGCTAAATATTAGAAATTATAGGGGTGGGGGGGGGGGGGAATGTGTAACATATTCAGAATCGTATATACTCAATTGAAATATATTATCTCTACGAAAATACCTTCCTTGTTTAACATGTTAGCCTTTGCTTTATAAAAGACATCCAAAATAAGTAACGATATTTGAACACGTAGTTTGTGAAGCAGTGGCGTCATCGTTAAGAGCACTAATCTGGAAAAGGACAGTTCCCTGGTTCGAATCCCGTCAGGGTAAGTGTTGTTGATTTAGTGTTGTTTGAATTAAATTGTGATTTTCTGACGGTGTAAACGTGTCATTGAAAAGCGAATAGTCACGTTCATAAATATGTAAATTTCTGTTTGAAAAATTATTATACAGTAAATTCTGTCTAAGGCGGACTTTGTGTAAGTCGGAAATCTGTCTAACGCGGAAATTTTTCAAAGTCCCGGCGAACACAAAGCAAATACCATTAATCCATGCTGTTTAAGCTGGAATCTGCCTAACGCGGAAACGGAAAGGTTTTTAAGGTCCATAAGGTCCTTTGCATAAGGCGGAAAAAATGATATTTTAAAAATGAAATGCATTTGATTCATGAAACCTTAAAACTGATATGTATTGCATCAAATACTCTCGAACAATTTAATTAAATTTCGTAATAGATTAAAAAAGTTAATTCAAAAGTACCATATTTAACTTTATGGTTAAATATAGTAATTTTTAACCATAATAATCAGCAATACAATGTGACTCACTGTTGCTGAAGAATGCTTGTTAAACCGGAAGTAAAAGCAAGCATCGATAAAATATTATTTTCCGTCTCGTCAGAAACTATGTTAAAGATTGGGTATATGATTGTACTTGTTAAAGTGAATATTTTTCATTAATTCCAGAACTGAAGCAATTTCTAATCAATACTATTTATTTCAGTGTCCGAATAATGTTTTTCAATATTATTAAAGATTATAAATTTAATAAAAAGTTTGATTTCATTAAATATTTAATTTTAAAGAACTGTACTAAAAGTTACGAATGTAAAAAATATATATAACTTGTGCATTTTTTAAATTTTACTTATTTATTTATCTTTTGGGGGCATTTTGCAGAAGGCGGAATACTGTCTACGGCGGAAAATTTCATCAGTCCCGATCGATTCCGCCTTAGACAGAGTTTACTGTGTTTTGTCTTTGAGACGGAAATTTTTAAATACGGAATTATGAAACAATCGGAAAAATTTTGTGAGAAAACGGATTTTTTTCTGGAATTTACGGAAATACATTTCCGTTAAAATACGGATAATTGTTCTCAATATGATTTAAAAATATTGCTGAATTATTTTCATACTTCATATACCGTTATGCTATCTGAAATATAAGCTATATTTAAAAATAAAATGCGAATTATAACTGGATACTATTCCAAATTAAATATTCAGTCATACCCGACAGGCAGTTTGGGTCGGGTTAGCAATAATCTTTTTCGTTGCGCGTTGGATTTATTTTAATTGTTTCGGTTTCGGGTTAAGATTTGACTCTTGAAACTTAGGTAAGATCGACCCAATTTTTTCCAAAAAAAATTTAGAATATTTCAGATTAAAAACAATTACAGACGTACCTCGTTATCCCGACACTCTAATGACCAGTAAAAAGTGTCGTCATAAGCGTAGTGTCGTGGTAACCGGTGTAGGAGAAAAATATGTTTATAAAAAGTTGTATTTTTAGTTAATTTAAGACAATTTTTAATTCATAACTGTTCTTGCAGGTTTAAGCAATAAAACATTATTATTAAAAAAATAAACATAAAAAAAATTGAAAAGAATAAAAATCATATTTATTATCACTTGTTTTTTTTTTATTGTTACATAAAATATTGATGAATTAAGGTGGCTTTTCTCTAGATGTGCTTCCTACAATTCTTTTTTCAATATTATACAATGAATTGTAATCAATATTCGTTGTTTCAGAAATGGATGTTAGATAATTTCTGATTGTTTCAATGCAATGCAATGCTTTGGTTTTAGTCGGATGAAAAACGCCGCGTAATCACAAGAAAGCGCCGACTGATCTAAATAAAAAGACCGCGAGTAGATTGATAGGTTTATCTGGAACTTAAGTGTTTAATTCATTGTATGTGGGTTTATTTATTCAGATAAAGGATTGAAGTAAAATTTCTCATTTATCTCAATGGGTACTTTAGACTCTTTTGAGAAAAGTTTGGCTAAGACATTTCTTACCGCTTACATCCCATGCTTATAAGATGGATTATGAAAAATAGACGATTTCTCTAAACCGTCGGGACATCCGGAGTTGAAAATTCTTCAACGACGTAAAATCCGGAGTTTATTTACATTAAAAACATATACAGAAAATCGGGACTTTGAAAAACTAACCTGATAAGCGGAGTGACGTGAAAACCGAGTGTCGGGATAACGAGGTCCGACTGTATATATTTGTATATGAATGAGTATATATAAATGGTCAAACTTTTTATAATTATAAACAATTTTAATAAATGAAAAATTGACCATAAAAATAAAATCATTTATGATACCAAAAAAAAAAAAAAAAAAAAGATTATCCAAAATGCTGTACATCAAAGTGGAATAATTGAAAATATAGGAAAAATTACAAAAAGAATGTAAAAAACATGAATAAAAATTGAAATTTAGATTATGAAATTCTCTTTAGGGGCATCATTTCACAATATAAGTAAAAGTTTATTTCTGATTAAGAATTGCAAGCTACCAGCTTTGAAGGCTAATTCTCAAAATGCTCTATAAACTGTAACCATAAGATTAAGATATAAACAAATTATATAAATTGGAAATCAAATAAACCATGAAAGTGAATATCTGAAAAAAAATTTTAACTGAAAAAATGAGATTAATATTACCGACCCAAGCTGAGAAGATCTTGATTTCAAATCAAAACCCGGCAAACCTTTAAGAATGAATATTACTAGCACGTGTAAATAAGATAAAGTAACGGTTAGCAGTTAAATTTGATTGTGCGTGTGTGCCTGTATTCTTCTTCTTTTTTTTTTTTTTTTACATAAAAGATAAAATCGATATTAAAGATTATAACTAGACTAATTTTCCATAATTATATTAAATTATAAATTAATTTTATTTCAATTACGGTTCAGAAAAGTGTGTCGAGTTGACTTGAAATGGAATTTTCGGATACGGACGCGCAGGACTTTGTACTATTGTTTATCAAATCATCCATTGACTTTTCCTTCTTCTTTTCTTACGAATTTTAGCCATTATTAAACCAAAAAACCCTGGAAGAAATATGCAATTGAAAAAAAAAACATTTTTAATGTACAGTATGTCTCAAAATGATTAGTACACTCTCAGGGAAAAAAAACTGCAAGTTTATCAGCGTTTGCCCTTTAATTTTTCACGGGCAACAGCCTTATTTGATGAAAGACGGTCTGATCCACTAAATAAGCGGCCTTATGCCTCAGATACTTAGAAAATTAAGGGCAATTCACATATTCTTACAGTTCTAGCCCATCTGTTAGCAAAAATACGGTACGACCCCATACAATTTCCTCCGCTAGGGTATAACTCTTCATTTTAGTCGTGTTTCGAAAAATAATGTCACTTAACCGCGACCGTAACATATTTTTTAACTCGCCAAAAAAGCGATTCTATGACGATTATCTAACGTGTAACGTGCTACGGATCTCTGCTGCCGGCCTCTGCCCATAATTTTACAGGGATATTTTTAACAGTGAGAAATTAGCGGTGATAACACGCCAAGACGAACAATTTTTGTATAGGAGACTGAGAACTATTATCCAAAAAATTCCATTCCGTCAAAAATATAGAATGTGTCTCTCAAAGCCTGATTTAGATTTTCATTCATAACTTTATCAATAAAAGATATTTTAGCGAAGTTTTCAACAGACTAACGTTGCTCTGTGTGAAATGTGATGACATCACAGGAAGTGGCGAGAGTTCACTCCAATTCGGTCAGAAGACAGAACCATCGCTACCATTTACTATAAAAATTGTCAAGTGAATTATCGGCATTTGCCAAATGTGTCTATTTAACCAGAACGTGTATTACAGTAAAACTTGTGAAAAAGGAGCCTGTCTTATAGTGCAAAACTATGTTAAACAGAAAAAAAAATTACAGTTTGACGGAAGGAAAGTCATACAGTTATACCCGTTAAGATGGCAACTTGTCTAAAATGGGGCATTTTTTCTTGTAATTCCAATTTCATAGGTATACATGTTGCATTTTGCTGTCGACTTTTGTGACATTCCGGAGATACTCGTATATATCGAAATAAATGTAGTATAGTAATCAATGCCAACCTTCCGTTATCATGAGACGGAGTGCAGTCGTGGTGGCGAATTAGAAGACAGGCTCCATAAACATTGAAAGAATTTACCATGGAGTAATTAATAGAGAGGCATCGTAATTTAAACGCTGTTTATTTGGCAGACACATAGCGTAACATTTCCAGTAGCTTATCCATCGACTCTCAAATAATCGCCGATCCACTTCATAATAAACTTAAGATATTAAAAAAATTGGAATCTACACATTAAAAGTCATTCACCCCAAGTGACGGCGATTTATTAAACAATCAAAAAACGTAAAAATCTCTCGCTCCTCGTCGATGAAACAGTATAAATACTAAAAAAAACAAAACGCGGATGGATACATTACAAGTGGAAGAACAAATCCCGTAAAAGTAACCGGAAGGACGCGATGAGATACAGAATACGATAGGACTTAGCTCCGGGGGAAGGGGGAAAGCACGCGTGACGACGAAGTGAACTCTTTAGCCTCGGCGTCAGAATCATTACGCAAACAAATGTTGGCAGGAGGCTGTCCAAGGAATTATGGGAAATAGAATATCAGAGAACAAATGCTATTAAAAACATTTGAAACAAAAAAAATTAGTTTTAGAATAAAATGAAAAAAGTAATTTAATGGGTTTTATAACATTAGACGAATGGATTAAGGTTTTTAGAATGATAAAAGAAACGCATTTAAAGCATGGAAAAATATAAAAAATATTTAAGATATTATTAAAGCTAAGTAAAAAAGGGGTAAATATTAAGAATTTGGAATAGTTTTATTAAGATAAAAGGGCGAAATTTTTTATTATTACATACATATTTTTAAAAAAAGAGAGAGAAAACTTTCTCAAGTTTGCCAACTAAGACTTGTGTTTTTTCCAAGTCTAAAGAAAAGTATTAACTTTCGGAAGGGCTGGAGTTTCCTCCACTTTTCCCTTCCCTTATCGAGGGCTCTGTCAGTGAGTGACAACATATACAATGTCAGCTGCATTCTGAATTATGCATCGACTGGCTAAGTGCTGTTTTCAAGCAAATAATGGCTTGTTTCAGAACTTTTCACTATGGAGATATTATCCTTTTGACATTTGGCGAAATTATACGTGTCCAAGGATACCTCATTTATCAAAATCGGTTAATTCACTGAAACTCTAAAGTTTCATCTGCTCATGCATGCGCATGAACACATAAACTTAGTTGGCGCGTTGCTGTCGAGTAATAATGCCTGCACTCCATAAACCGCAATGCACCCGACATTTTTTAGTGTCCCTGTAAAAGAAATATCAAGGCTATTTGTATCATTTTCTGTGGAGACCATTACAATAACGTAGACAACTTTTTTTTGTTTGCTATAACATAACTTCATTACAATGGACTTTAAAATATTTATCTCCAATTGACCTTAATGTAATCCAATTCTTTTGCGTTTACATGTAAGCGAAAGATAAATGCTTCACATACCATTTTCAATAGGTAATGTGTTGTAGGGCAACTTCACAGCTTGTATCGATTTCGCAGCAATTCAGGGATATTTATGAAAGTTAGAGTACATGGCCTGACAAACATACAGACAACCGAAGTCATTAACATTCATCAACCATTTTGGAAAATGCTAAAGATCAGAAATTCATAAAAAAATTTATAATACAATAGTGTAAGAGATCATTTAGAAACCCCTAGATAGCGATCAGAAGCCAGCATAGGAAAAACAAATGCAAAATTATTTCTGCTCGAGATGTCCAGAAATATGCCGCAAAACTTAAACGATTTCAATCAGTCATAACTAATCATCGCAGTTGACACTAAAGTGAGAGTTTTTACAAAGAGGAGGGCACTGAAACCTCTTTTTCGTCCTACTGTGTGACCACCCGCATATCGTGGGAGGTCAGGTATTCTTCTGTCGTCCAATAAGATTAAACTTTGTTAGTGACATCACGTACTAGTGATTTAAGTGGCTAGAAGAAATAGCCTTTGTTTTCGGTGGAAATGCCGAGATAATATAAGGAAATGCAGGAACATTTTTAGATAGATTTTGAGTTTAGTTCTAGCTGTAGAACGGATTTGAGATTCCAGTTCGGAACAGAGTCTTAACTCTGTAGTGGATTTATTTCCTTCGGGTCATCCGAAGACTGAATACGTTAAAAGCCGGCAAGGCTTGTCATTTCCCATCCAGGCAGAGAAAGAAAAGCAATCGAGTTCTGGTTAATAGCAGACGAGAGACGTGCGACACCCTGCCGTGTACAAAAGTTGATTCTGCCTGAGTGTAGAAATAGTTCCAGAGGAAGGAGTGAAAGTGTTATTCACAATTGACTTACTAGTGTATGGACTTAGATTGAACATTATTGCATATTTTAATGCGACTGATATTGAATGGCGTGATAACCGGACTTATCTTTAACTACAAATGACTGGAAGTTGTTTTTGAACCCTTTGAAATGGTGTAAAAACTCATCTATTACAGAACTTTATTATTTAAATATCTTTCATTTTAATAAATATTTCTTTGGTTTTAAGGGTGTATTCGAAAAAATATTTTTCCACCCTCAACAGCTCGAAATTTTCTGAGACATTTTCAGACTCATTTTTAAAAGTAAAAACATGAAACTTGCTGGGGGTGATTTTTGAAGACATGTTTAACATGCCGTGTGATTTCATTTTTCGCAAATAATTAGAATTTGATTTTTAAACAATTATTTTCTCAGTATGACCATTTTTTTCATTCCCAGATCGCCCGCTTCGGAAAATTCGGTTCAAAACGCCCACTTTGACGGCGTTTTTTACAGTATTTTCTGCATTTATCAAAAAATCGAGAAGTACGGCACATTATGTAGTTTCTAAATAAGAGAATTTCCCAGTTTGATGCGTTTGAGAGCAAAAATGAATTTTAAAATGAATCAGAAAATAAGCAGTTTGGATCGGAATACACCTTTAACTAAGAACGGACCCGTAGAAGTTATACACGCTACCACTTAACACCACAACACCCACCTCCGTTACAACAGGAACAAATACTTTTCAACGACTAAAATGTCAGAAAATTCTACACATTCCATAATTTAGGGAAGAAACTCAGTACCCACAATATTCAGCCCAATAAAAATAAATAAATGTCGCAAACTCTTCACTCGGAATAATCTCCCCATAAATGAGAACGTACAGTCGTGGAAAAAAAAAAGTAAACACCCCCTACTAACTCCTCAACAAATTATCGTAAAAGAAAAGTGTTACTGGTGCCGAACTATTGGAAATAAAGTCTACTTTTAAATGATGTATATAAAATTTGCTTAGGAGGCCATCTACATATTAAAACGAACCCAAACTTCATTTTTTTCAATAGCAATACCCAATTGTAACGAGAAATTTCAAATCTACGGTTTAAACTACGCCTAGACACTAAATTTCAAGTCATTTGAATGATAAGTTTTTGAATTATAAGCATTCAAAATTTAGTGCTTCTAATTTTAAATTACATTTTCATATTTTTATTTATATCTCCTGAAATTATGCTCCTAATGTGTTAATTTTTTGTATAGCATTAATACTAATATATCCAATCATAAATACGCAGAATTTGAAATTTTTATAATTTTATGATATGAATTATGAAATTAATATTCGAAAAAATTATGAATTGCAACCCCTACAATTTTTTTATGGATTTAGATTTATTAAGTTCTGCTTTATGGAAATCCAAAATTTCACGTTTTTCTTCAAGTAGTTTTCAAACTATGCTTAATAAACGACAAAATGATGGTTTTCTATGATAGAAGTGACTAGATATTTTGAAATTTCTTATGCTATCATGTAATTTAGCAGGCTTCGTTGACTGCTTGAATGACGCTTAATGTGCCTTGATCAAGAAGGGGGATCTCTCGGTTAACAATCGAGTACCGATCTTCAATTTGGATACAGCCCTTAAAATACGCTCGTTTTAAACTAATTAATTTCTCGGAAACTAATGGTACGTATTGCATAAAAATTTGTTTTTAGGCTAATTGAAGGGTGTAGAGTTCATTTATGCTGTCAGAATTGTGTACTGCTATTGAAAAAAACAATGTTATGGTTCGTTTTAATATGTAGATGGCCCCTAAGCAAATTTATATCCATCATTTAAAAGTAGACTTTATTTGCAATCGTTTGGTACCAGTAACTTTCTTCTACGATAATTTCTTGAGGAGTTAGTTGGGGGTGTTTACTTTTTTCCCCCACGACTGTACTTAACGAACAGTACAAACTGTAAACAGCGCTCCGAACACTGTAAAATGATGTTGCAGTTGAAATTTATTAAATTTTATTTTATTTTTAACGTGTTTATAAAATATCATTTATTACAGAGAGATAAGAGATTTAAAGAGATATCTGCTGATATTTATAACAATCCATGACGCAAAATAATTAACGAAAACGCTACATTTACGAATTTTTCTTCTGCAAACTCGTTCGCTTCGTTTCTTTCATAGTTTACGGTACTTATTATGTAATTTTAATGATTAATAAAAGCATACACAAAACACACCTTTCAAGAGTACATGCTTATTGGGGCCTCTTGTACTTGCATGCAATTTAGGGTTTAAAGTAGTTTATTCAAGAGGCCCCGATATATTTTCCTTATTGATTTCAAATGGCTCTTTTTCAAGAAACACCGCACTTACTTTTAATCTTAGGGGGGCCCCACACACTTCCTTCAAATATGGGTTAAGAGCGTAAAGCCACAGATTACAAGGTCTGTTGACAGTTAAAGGGGGACCACCTCTGTAGTTGCTCCTGTAGGCCTCGTGCCCTATTAATGCAACTGCGGCGCGTGCCGGCCCGTCGGTAGGGAAGACGGTAGGTAGGTAGGAAAAAAAATCGTCGATTTTTTTTTTCCTGTGCCCACCTTCTGCCTGGGGTGAGTGTATTTGATTTTTTTTCTTTTCTTCTTCTTTCTTTCTTTGAAAAGGTGTTGAAGATATTGCACTTCCAGGACCCTATAAAGCGTGTTACTTGTTGACACAAAAAATTATGGTGTTACTCTGTTTTTTTATAACTTGTTCTTTTTTTATGTACAGCCTTCGTTTTTTTCCCCTTCTTTCTTTCTTTGATATTTTTTTCTTCAGAGCGTTGACTTTTAGTAGCGTTTCCGTTCTTTTTTTGACTCTTGCGTATAGGTTTTCAAGTTGTTGTATAAAGTTGAATGTGCTTTGATTTATATTCGTTGATCTTTTGCATAATTTTGCAGATTTTATATCAATTATAAAATACAATTCCTTATTTTGTATTATTCACAGAAAAAAAAAAAAAAAAAAAAAGCTATCAATGTTTCCTTAATATTTCAATTTTCGTTGTTTGTACATAACTACAGATATTTTCATATTAATTGTGATATATATGGCTAAAATTTCGATAATTATACAATGTACTTGAAAAGAATTTCAGTTATTCACTAAGTTAATCATAATGTAATAAACTAATGATATTATTAAATTAAGGCTCATGTAATATTTGAATTCGGTTTTAAAGAATTAGAATAAATAAATAAATAAATAAAACCATTAACTTCCACATAAGTATTTTTTAGTTATTATTACTTAGGTAGCTAGAGTCGTTTTAAAATGATCAACGATCATTCTTCATATATCAAAACCACCTGCTTATGAATTAAAAGCAACAAAAATTAAATATATTCAGAATTTTTAAGAGCAAAATTCAAACGAGTGAGTTGGTGTAAGATTCACTTGTTCATCCTTTTAGAAGTATGTACCAGAGATGAAACGGGTTCGGACAC